>PVHT020001178.1:1944760-1975197 GCA_004024745.2 Catagonus wagneri | reverse complement strand
TGGGCCTCGCGCAAGTACAAGGCCGTCCGGCTAGCGGTCCTGGTCTGCGCTTATTCCCCGTATGCATGAGGCAGAGGCGAATGGCAGGACGACCGCCGCACTCGGGGTCAGAAAACCAGACCCGAGAGCAGGCGCAGCCGGAACTCCCACCGAGCCTCCGCTTTGCCCTCTGTAAAATGGGATCCCGCGTTCTGCCTTCCTCTGGCAGCTGTTGGGAGAATCAAATGAGATCGTGGATCTAAACTCCCAAGAAGTGCTGGGACCCTCGAGCGGATGGTTGAGTGCCCATGACTGCGTGTGTGCGCGCGTCTGAGCCACTGCACAGCCAGCTCCCACCGCCACGGTTCTCCCGCCCTGACAGGTCTGCTGCATCATTGGGAGCAGGCTGCCAAAAATACACTCGCTCCTGGCCCCGAGCCAGGCTCCCCAACAGCCTTGGAGGCTGGGGGAAGGAGGAGGGAGGCCTGCAAGCGGGGAGGGGGGCGTCCTACAACCTCTGGGCCGAGGCGGTCGTCTTGTCTCTCACCGTCGGACCCTCAACCTGCAAGAGGACAAAGGCCGCCTGGGACGGCTGGCGCTGCGCCTCCCCCATCAGACTGGGGTCTCTCTGAAGATGAGACCGCCTGCCTTGTCACAGTGGGCACCCCCCAAGGGCAGGAATCATTTTCCCTCTTGCCTTTCTCTGCCTCGGTAAAGCACGAAGGCTGTCACTCGGTATCACTCCGGCTGGTTCTGTTTAAGGGTTGACCGTTTCTGGGGCTGTGTCCGTGGGGAGGGGTTCTGGCTAAAGGGTGTCCTGGCTGCCTGTTCCCTCCCAGGGTCAGAGGCCTGTAGGGTCTGGGGCTGTTCAGAGCTGGATCCTCAGACCGAGATGCCCCTGAGAACCTGGACCATCATGAGCATCATCCACGTATCCAGCTGACCCTCGCTCTTCCAGCTCTGAGCATCCTGAGACGGGGCCCAGGAAATGGAGAGAAGCTCAGAAATTCCTCCAGCAAGCACAGCGCCCGCTGCCCTTCAGTATAAGACAGGAAGTTGTTCAAGAGAAGAGAGTAACCCATTGCCCACTCTCAACGGGCCAAAAAGATGCAAGTTAGAGTTTGATCAAAAGCAGAACTTTCCAAAAGCAGGTCGTTATCTAGATAATTTAGCCAAAAAGGGATTTTCTTCAATTACCTTTTCTACCCTTTTTGGGGCACTGAATTATTTATTCTTGCATTCATTCATTTGCACAACAAGCACTGAATAATCCAGGTAATTGCTTCCATTTTCCACTCCATCCCACTGGGCTGTCTGCCAGCCAGAAGGACCAGGGGCAGCAGTATGGGCCCGGGGTTGGGGGGGACGGAGAAGAGGTGGGCAGGGGGGGCAAACACAGCAGAGGAGAGGAGATAATGATTTCTGAGCTCTCAGCCTGTCTCCCAACGGGAGCTTGTCCCTGTTAGCCCTGTCCTCACCCCTGTCTCAGTGCCTCCCTACCCTCCCGAAGCCCTTTGGGCCTCCAGAGGCTGATGCGGTAACTGGCAGAGCGTTGGCGCTCCCCGAAACACCGCTCCCCCCGGGGACCACTGGAGTACGGCACCACCAGCTGAACTGATGATAAGGAGGCCCACTTTTCATTTAAAAAGACAGAGCAGGAAAACAGAAAGACAAATTTATTTTCCAAAAAAAAAAAAAAAGAACCCACAACTGGTTCATTAATCTCTTATTAAAATTCTGTGCTGAGCACTGACAGGGAGGAAGTACGGAAGAGGCCAGGGAGGGGCTGGGGGTGGGGGTGGCGAGAATCATATCCACTTGTGAGCATGTGCTGTGGGCTTCCATGGAAGGAGGCAGGGGTGCGGGTGGAGAGACAAAGGGGGGTGCGGGCCAGAGGCTGCTCCAAGGCAGAATAAGTGAGTTGGAAGGGGGCTGGGCAGGTGTGGCGCCCACCTCACTCGGCAGAGGAGAGAAACCAGATTTTCCTGTGGCTCCCCAGCAGGCTGATGACAGAGTCAGGATCTGAACCCCTCTCTGCTGTATCCTGGCAACTCTGATTTCAAACTGCCTTGAATTTGAGAATCGTGGCCCTTGCCTTGCCTTGCCTTGCCTTGCCTTGCCTTGCCTTGCCTTGCCTTGCCTTGCCTTGCCTTCCCTTTCCTTTCCTTTTCCTTTTCCTTTTCTGGCCACGGGTGCGCCATATGGAAGTTCCCAGGCTAGGGGTCGATTTGGAGCTGCAGCTGCCGGCCTTCACCACAGCCACAGCAACTCAGGATCCAAGCTGTGTCTGCGACCTATGCCACAGCTCATGGCAACACCAGATCCTTAACCCACTGATTGAGACCAGAGATTGAACCCGCATCCTCATGAATACTAGTCAGGTTCCTAACCCACTGAGCCACAACAGGAACCCCCTGGGGCCTTTTTCTCATCTCCCCAACTGGACTTCAAGCTCATGGAAAGGAGCTGAAGATCAGGTTTTGAACCCCTCCCGTGCTCTCTGCAATGCTTGGCAAGGTTTATTAGCACTACTGGTGATCGATTACCTTGAGAGCTTGGGACCCGAGGCAAGCTTGAGGCCAGACGTTTATCTTTGTATGGGAAGTCAAATCAGAGGGGATAACAGAGGTGGCAGAATCCCTGCCGAGAGGCCGGCAGGAACGGACTGTTGATCTAAGCAACCCCTTCGGGCTCTGGTGCTAGTCCTGGTTCCAGAGTGAATTGGCAGGATGACCTTGGCCGGTCCCTTTCCCGCGCTGAGTGTGCACTTCCACGTCCACACAACGGTTGCATTTGGAGGTTCTGAGACCAGTCTCAGCCTTGTGAATGGACGTCTCCGTGAGTATAAGGCAGCAAAGAGACCACCGGCTTCCTGATCCCTCTTTCCCGCCCCAAGCTGGAACTGGAGCCTCTCTGGGTCTCAGATTCGGCAGCATCTCGGGCACACGCTACCCACCTCAGGGCCGGGCTCTATCAGTTTCAGACAGGCTCCCAGTGAGAACGCAGGAGATGCCTGGGTCCCGCCCTGGGATTTCAAGGTGGCCTCACCTCCCAAAGCCAAGCACTGAGCTGTCCTCAGAATGGATTCCACTAAAGCTTATTTTCTGCCACTAAGTTTATAACACATCCCCACCTACTGGTCTCAAACATTAACAAGGCTGTGTTGTGGCGCAGAGTTCCATGTGGTCAGGGGGATGCGTGTGTGCAGGAGGGGCTGGGGGGGAGCACCAGTCACACTCCCAGCAGCCACGGGAGCCTCCCAAGGCCAGCACCGACCCTGCCCTCCTGCTGTGTCCCTCCTGCGAGCCCAAGATGCCCAGAGCTTGGGTACTCAGCAGGGTGGGGAGAACACAGACATGACCCAGAAGAGAACCCAGACTGGTGACCACAAAGCGGAGGACAATGCATTTGAGATCACGTATTCAGAGCATCATGGGACACTAGATTCACATGCTATGGAGCTATGTTATAACATGTCACCCCAGACGCGTGTATTCTGTATGTGCCTGTGTGTCAAGCACTGGAGAGTGGGGCAAAAACAAAGACATGGATCCCGCCCTAAATGTAAGTATGTGGGGATCAGGAGGGGTGCACCTATAAATATGCCACACACACACACACACACACACACACACACACACACACTGCAGTCCCTGAGGAGTGCTAGGAAGGCAGAGTGAAGGGCCGAGGCAGCACAGCAAAGAGATCAACTGCCTCTGTTGGGAGTTGGGAGCTGCCGATGGGAAGCCAAGGGGTAATCTAGGCAGACTCCCTGGAGGAGGTGATATTTCAGTTTGGCTTTGAAGGCAAGGTAAGGATTTCTGGAAGCAGGGTAATCCAGATGGAGGGGCTGGCGGATGAAAAAGTGGAAAGGCAGGAAGGTGAGAAGGACCATGTCTGATAAGACGCATGGAGGATGGAGGGAGGGCAGCACCACAGAAAGGAAGATGTAGACGGAGGTTAGTTCATAAAGGGCTTCGGATGTTAGAGGGCCAAAGCGTGTGTCTTTGATCCTACTGTCAGTGGGGGGCTAGTGAAGGTTACTGATTAGGAAGCTGACATTACCAGCTCTCTAGTACGTTAAACCACCACCGCGCCTCGCTAAACTCCTATCCAAACTAAAAATGGAGAAGAAAGCCTGCCTGGATACCACATGCAGGGAAGTGGCCTTTTCAGATGGTTTCTGGTGGAAGCCTTGAGACAGGGAACAGTGTAGGGGTTGCCACCACCGAGGCTGAGCCTGGGCCCTGAATGGCAGTGGGGCTCTGTTCACACATGGTATCGGCCTAGCCGTCCTGGCAGAGAGCGAGAAGGGGAGGGACAGGCCAGAGGCTGTACTGCTTGGAGAGGATGGGGAACACGAGGAGGCAGCCCAAGGTGACCCTGCTGAATGGCACCCAGGTCAGAAACCCAGGCTGTTTGGCTCCCAGTCTGGCTGTGTGGTCAAAGCCTCGGTAGCCAGCCTGGCACAAAAAAATCTGCAACTGCACCTCCCACGCCAGCATCTTCGAACAGCCCAGAAATCCCAACCAGTTAGCTTGAAATGAGACTAAATCCATGTACCCTTTTCCTGCGAAAGGCATGGTTTGGGTGGGTGGGTGTTAGGTATTCTTAACCTAGGCAGAAGGAAGGCCCCCGTGGGAGATGGTGTTGGGGGGGAGCATTGGCCTTATCTATCTGGGGGAAGTCCCCAAGCTGTGAGCATCCGCTGATACCCTTCCCTAAGGGAGAGGAGACTGAGGCAGGGGGCGGGGATTCGGGGAAGAAACTTAGAAAAGGGAGACAGATAATCAGGAAAAGGAAATGCCAGCCCAGGGAGGGCTCCCTGCTCCCTCTCCTCCACTTGCTTCCTTCTAATCCACAGTTAAGCACTGGTTGTGTGGGGCACAGAGCAGAATAAGCCTGCTGCCTACCTCCACCACTCCAGGACCAAGAGGACAGAGAGGAGACACTGCCATCTAAGGAGAAGAGGAGTCAGATGCCTGGTGTTCCAGGGGAAGCAATGCCAGGACACCGAGGCCCTCCCGGACAACCTGGGTTTCAGGAAGCAGACAGCATTCCGGCAGATGAGGGAGGGGAAAGGATGCTTAATGCAAGGCCGAGGGCTCAGGAAGGTGGTCCGTGGGAACCTAGTAAGAGTGTCTGAGCTGCCTGCACGTGGGGCCATGACTGGGCTTTTGGAGGAGAACTCTGGTAGCAAGGTGTCAGAGTGGGGGCAGAACCACGCCAAGGCTCGGAGCTGGGTTTCCTCCTGCTGCACCCCCAAAGTCCTGCACACCAGGTGGGAGGTCGCAAGCCTAGCCCCTGCAGCTCCAGTGCGCAGATGACCACAGCCCACCTCCCCACTTCCTCCTCACCCTCTCCCCACCCTCAGCCTTGCACTTGGGGGCCTGGGATTTCTGTTTCCCAGCTGCACCCCGGCCCCAGTTCTTCTGATGGGGAAGTAATGCTGGCTGTGCCTAGTGAAACGAACGCCAAACAGCTCCCCTCCAACCCAAGTCACCCCCCTCTCTGAAGCCGGGAAGAGGCAATGTACTCTAAGGGGCAAGTCAGCCTGCTCCGCACCAGCCCCTAGACTCAGGACCTGAGATTCTCAGAGCCGGCTCCTTTCCTTATTCTTTCAACCTTGAGAACTGCGCTTTGGTCAGGGTGAGAGAGGCTGCTGGTTGGAGACCTTGGGCGTGCTCACTGCCGGCCTGAGAAGGCTTCTAGGACTGGTCAGATGTGGGCAAAAGCTGAGCAAGGCACACTGAGGATCTTCCACCAACGCGGAGAGCCCACTGCCCCCTCCATCCCAGTCCCTCTCCAGTCTCTCCAGCGTCACCCCTCGGTGTGGGGCAACCAAGTCCTCCACCCCTTGGTGGTTGGGGACCTGCGTCCCAGCTCTGGGCTTCCCTGTTGGGAGGGCCGGAGGGCCTCTCTTCTTCATTCTCCTCTCCCTCCCCCCAGCTCTCTCCCTTCCCCCTCGGTCAGCGCCCATAGCCTCCTGGAGCGCCTCCAGCTTGCGGAAGGCCCGCTGCAGCCTCCTCCGGTTGGATCTGAGTTCCCACTCCGGGGGGCCCTTCCGAGACCCTCGGTCCCCCACCCGTAATCGCCGCTGTCCCACTGCCAAAGCGCGCCAACCCCGGCTCCTCCCTCTCCCACCCCCTTTACCGCGGAGCCCGGGGCGAGCCTGGGGAGCAGACGCAACAGATTGCAGAACGCGAGAGCGCGGAGCCCGCTCCCTCCGCCCGCTGCCCGCCGCCCCGGCCTGCGCCGCTGCCCAGACCCCCGCCCTCTGGCTCTGCTAAGCCGGCCATTTAGATGCAGCTCACAGGACGCCGGGCGGGCGAGTCGCCGCGGCTCCCCGGGCCCCTATCAGTCCACTTCCCTTCTCCAGAATCGCCGCAGGAAGCCAGGCAGCTGGCGGCTTGGCCCCGCACCGGCTTGTGCGCCAGGGGCGGGGGAAGACACGGTCCCCGCGGACCCACAGAAGACCTTAGCCGGGTCGGCTCGGGGATTGGGAGTGGCAGGAGGGGCGGCCAGGACTCGATGGAGCGGATCCCTCGGGTCCCTTTAGATTTCCGTGGGTGGACACGCCCCCAGACTCCTGGGTTCGGACCCTTCTTTCTAACCCAGAGAGGGTTGGAGTGACACCCCCACCCCACCCCGCTCTTTTCTGGCGCCGGGCTTGGTCCCCAGGGCGGGGCTCGCAGCCTCCGCTCCCGCCAAAGAGCTTGGGGGCTGGAGGTAACTCGAGCTGCACCCTACATGACAAGCTGGGAACGGCGGCTGCGAGCCCAGGGGGTGGGGGTTCGCCTTCTCCAGGCTCCTTTCTGCCCCCTCCAGCGGCGCCCGCCGCATCTTCGCTCCCGAGTCCGTGCCGCGACACTTACCGTGGGCGAGCAGCGCCGAGAGGCAGAGCAGGGCGGCGCCGCCGCGGCCCGACATCCCTGGGGCCATGGCCGAGGCGGGAGCGGGAGGGGCCCGAGGGGGCAACAGTCGACGGCGACTTGGCCACAGACTGGGCTTGGTCACATCCAACTTAGGGTGGCCGTGGCGCCCGGCTGTCTCTGCTGAGGCTCCGGGGGCCAGGGAGTGCGATTCGGGGACACTTTGAGGGGAGGGGGCGTCCCAGGCGCCGCCGGCTACACCCTCGGAACTGGTGGGGGCGCAGCTCCGGGCGGGAGGAGCCTCCACCTCCCCCGGCTGGTGCCCCCTGCAGGATCTGAGCGGTGAGGGGGGAGCCGCACGTGCGGTCCCGGGGCCGGGTAGCCACCGGCGTCTCTCCGGCTGCCTAGAGCCAAGAGTCCGTTTCCCCAGCCCTGCGGCCCAGCTCGAATCCAAACTCGCTCGAGGGTGTAGATTTCCAACGCAAGCCCCAGTTTCTTCCGCTTCGGTAGTAACCCCACATGGATAGCGCGGCTTCTGTCTTCCAAGCGCCCTGCAGCAGCTCCAGCATGAAAATCCCAGGTTAGGTGCAAATGAATGATATCTTTCGCAAAGAAAGAGAAAATCCAGGCAACTTTAATCCATCTGGAGAAGGAAAAGTTTCCGTGCGGTGCTGAGGTTGGCGACGCGGGTCGCCGCCACCACAGGCAACGCCCGGACAGAACAGCCGAGGTGGGCAGCCAGCGGCTTGTCCCCTCGCGGAGCTCGCTGCTCGGCTCCAGCGCGCTCCCTCCAGTCTCGACCAGGGCCCGGGTTCCACACAGGCAGGCTCAGCGCCGCCTGCCCGGGCAGCGGCTCCGCGACTGAGGCGAGGGTGGCGCGGCGGGAACAGGCTGGCCCATGGAGATGGGGTTTGGCGAAGCGAGGGAGTGCGAAAGCCGGCTGATGCGCCTGACCCCAGACTTTCCTGTCCCGGGTGCTGACACCAGGCTCCTAGTCGGGAGCGTTGTAGGATGGAGAGAGGCTTGGACAGCCCGCGCAGCCCCGGGCCGACCCCCTCTCCTCCCAGGTCTCGCTGTCTCAGCAGAGGGGCGCGCTGCTCCTCTTCTTTCCTCACCTTCCCCGGGGGTGGGGGGGACCTGCACAAACCTTGAACTTTTCCGGGGTTCAGAGTCTCCAACGTCTCCTTTTTCCCCAGCCCTGCCCCCGGACGCCCGCTGTCTCGGTGCAGCCGGGCATCCGCTCTCTCTCCGAGTCAGTTTGGGTGAGCGGAGCGCCGCACCAGCCCGGGCTGCGGGTGGCGAGACCCGGGCGCCACGCCAGAGGCCGGGGCACCCGGCGCCCGCGCAGCCCACGTCCAGGGAGGCGGCAGCTGGTGCCTAAGGCGCCGAGCTGAGAGGAGGTGCCGGCAGGGGGGCCGGCTCCCCATGGACGAGTGTGGGGAGAGAAAAATCAAGGAGCAAAAAGGAAGAGGAGGTGGGGTGAGCCACAGTTGCACGAAGCATCCGCCGCCGCTGCCGCCTCCTCGGCGATCGCGGCGGCTGCTCCGCCGTAAATGACTCGAGAGAGACACACACACTCGCGCTCGCCCGCCCTCCTCCCGCGTCCGGGATTCAGCGCCCACCCCGGCAGTAGCGGGCGCCGAGCCTGGCGCACTCGCTCCCTTCCCCTCCCCTCCCAGATTCCCCGTGGTCACGTGGCCCCGGAGCGCGCGGCCCACGACTCGCGCGCCACGGAGACCCCCCCGCACCGGCTCCCCCTCCTCTGTCCACGTGTCCATTCCGCATTCCCAACCTGGGGGCGCGCGCGGCTCCTTAATGAGACTTGGGCAAGGGCCGACCTCGCGATTCCGCTAGCCCCTTTTTTTTGTTTTATTTTTCTTCCCCAGTGTAGGCTAGCGCTGGGGCCCGAGTGGGGCCAGCCGGCTTCGGCGGCTGTATTTCCCCCGGTAGACGCCACGGCAGCCAACGCTGTCCCTTTTCAAAGGATGCCCGCTCCCCGCCGGGCACCAGAGATGTTTTACAGCCGCTCTGCCAGAGGCGTGGGTAGAGGGTACCCCGTCCCCATCCCCAGGGTCTGCGTGGGGCTCTCCGGGGCCCTGGGTGGGAATCAGCCGAGCTGCCTCAACCAGGCCCTCTCGGGCGGAGCCGGAGCTTCGTCTGGGGAAGGGTCCGGGGAGCAGCTCCGGGAAAACCTGTCCGCTGCGGGCGGCGGAGGGGAACGGAGAGGAGGGGCCATGCCTTCCTGCAACTTGTTTTGCAAACCTTTAAAGGGACATGGGGAGGGGGTGGGGAAATGCCCTCTTGCACATTCACGCAGGCACCTGCTGACGCTGGGGAGGGGTGGCTGGGGCGGCGTTCTTTCCCACCATCAGGCGGGTTCCATTAGAGCGCAACCCAGATCAGACCAGACAAGTCAACCGTCAACCGTCAGCCAGGCGTTGGATCAATAGCAATGATTTTATATAGCATCATTGGGTATCACGCCTCGGCCCCCAAGGGCCAGGTCTCAGTCCCACTCTCCGCTGGGGGAAGAGGGTCTTCAATTCTATGGGCGTGGCTCTTATGGGGGAGGGGCTATGGGCCTTGGATGGAGAGCGTGGGAAGAGGTAGGTCGGAGCACAGCCGGCTGGGGCGCTTAGTCTCTGTCCCTCATCCGCGTGACTCAGTCCTGGACCTCTTGACACTGTGAGTTTGCTTTTCATCCAGGAAAGTGACATTTTCTTTTTGGAAAATGGGCTTGGACCGTTCCTGGAAGCCTCCCTCAGCCGCTGCTGGCTGTTGCCGTCTCAGCTTGGTACTGGGGCTCGTGGAGAGCCGCGCCGGCCCCTCCCCCAACCCCACATCTGTCTGGAGCTCAGGGGTTCGGCGTAAGGCGGGATGGCTGGCCAGGATCTTGCAGGCCCTGAGGATGGAAGGTGCTGGAGTCGACAAGAAGATGATTCTCATTAGGCCCCTAATGCCTGATGGCAATTAATGTCACCTAAGGGCTTATTAACCATCCCACTGAGAGGCGAGCCAGCAATCAGGCTCTGTGTTGGAGAAAGCGGGGAAGAAACCACCTCCAGAGCAGGGTGAGGGCGGGAGTGGGAACGGAGGGAAGCAGGGAGCTCTCCCACTTCCGCCCACCTCCCCACAAAGAAGGGGCACAGGGCCTTCTAAAGACACAAGGATTCCCTTTTCTGAGCTGAGGACCCACTGCCCTGGTTGATGTGGGTCAGCAATTTGAGTCTACTCCCCCCAGCCTCCTCTGGCGACTGGGCACTGTGTTCTGGTCTTTTTTCTACCCCACCCCTGACCCCATAGCCCCTAGGTGATAAGAATGGAGTGCCCCTTAGCCCGATGAGTCCCTCCCCCCACAACAGTATGGTGAATATTTCTGACATCACAGGCATTGCTCACAAAGCTGGGTAAGACCGCCCTCGCCTGTCCTCATGGAGCTTCCATTCTGGAGGGGAAGATGTATACTAAGCTTACAATTGATTATAGTTGTGATAAGTGATGTGGCATAAAAATGCATCTTTGGAAGTTCCTGTTGTGGCTCAGCGGGTTAAGAACCTGACTAGTGTCCACGAGGACGCGGGTTCGATCCCTGGCCTCACTCCGTGGGTTAAGGATTCGGCATTGCTGTGAGCTGTGGTGTAGGTCACAGACACAGCTCAGACCCTGCATTGCTGTGGCTGTTGCATAGGCCTGTAGCTGCAGCTCTTATTTGACCCATAGCCTGGGAACTTCCATATGCCTCGAGTGCAGCTCTAAAAGCAAAAAAAAAAAAAAAAAATTTTTTTTCGCTCATTTTGTGGAGAAGACTGAGGGCCAAGCTCAAGAAGAGTTGAAGGGGGAGCAGCCTGCTATTGTCAGAGTGTATAATTTCAACCTCAGATGCTTCTGGCACCTCCTATGTGGATCCACCTCTGTGGACCCAGAGCCTTTATGTCCTCATTCGCCCATTCCATCTCACTTTGGACATTTCTTCTTCTCTAAAGCCTTCTGGACACTGCACACAGCTCATCCCTGTTCTCTGCACCTCGAAGGCCCTGTTCCCTACATCTGAGCCAACATCAGAATGTATTGGTTTGTCAGTCTCCACCTATAAAGGGGAGACCCAAGAAAGGCTGTCCCCATGGCATGCCCCCCACCTGACATCAGTTATGGTGCTCCATTACTGGTTATTGGATGAATGAATTATTAATCAGCTACTATGTGTTTGGGGCTATGCTAGCTGCGCAAAATGGTCTCTGCCCTCAAGGAGCTCACCATTGTGTCAAAGAGGTGAGTGGGCAGACATTCAGGGGTTGTGGTACAGGGTGGCTGCGAGGCCTGCCATAGAGAGAAGCAGGGGGTGCTGTGGGGTCTGGAAAGAGGGCCCTCCAGCCTAGATCATGGGTATTGAAAGAAAAGGGAGGGTTTTCTGGAGGAGGTGAGCTTGGAGCTGCACTGAAGGAAATCCAAGTTGGTCCGGGCCAGGGAGGCAGGGAAAAGAGAGAGGAAAGGAGACTGCTGCAAGAAGAGGGAACAGCTTTTATAAAGGCCTGGAGTCAGGGGGGTACAACACGGTCAGAAATGGCAGGCTGGAGTTCCCGTTGTGGCTCAGTGGTAAGGAAGCCAACTAGTAAACCAACTAGTAACCTGCTCAGCGGGTTAAGGATCCAGCGTTGCTGTGAGCTGTGGTGTAGGCTGCAGACTCAGCTCCTCTCTGTGGTGTATGTAGGTTGGCAGCTGCAGCTCCAACTGGACCCCTAGCCTGGGAACTTCCATGTGCCACAGGTGTGGACGTAAAAAGACAAAAAAAAAAAAAAAAATGGCAGGCTGGAGCATTGAGAGCTGGGGGAGGGGGCAGGGGTGGGGGGGGCGGTGTGTGCTGGAGATGAGGGTGGAGGGGCGAAGGGGCACATGGCCTCTGCACAGAAAGGCATATATCTGTGATGACTCGTGCTCCTAGGGTTTTTCAGTTACACACAGCTTCACAGGAATACGGTCAAAGACTCGGAGATGCTTGTAAAGCATCTTAGCACACGTGAGCACGCACACACGCGCGTGCACACACCCCAAATCTTTGCAAAATGAGTTGACCCCTGAACTGTCTGTTTACAGTCTTTCTCCTTTCATTTCCGTTGAGTTCCTCGGCAGGCAGCATGCTCTCTCCAACCCCCACCCTCTGGCAAACCCTGATCTAAACGTTTCCCCATCCCTCTGGCACACATGGACAGTAAGCTAGGACCACCCCCGGGCATCCAGCCAAGGGAGGATTTGGACTCGGGCCACACGGGCTGGGCTGTGCTCTCCCATCTCCCCACCACCACCACCACCACCACCCGCCCACTCAGCTTCACTTAATTCCAGGGCAGAGCTCCGATCAAATGTGAAGCAGAGGTAGAGAGGCAGAGCCAGGGAGAGAGAGAAACACAGAGTGAGCAAGCGTGCTCTCTTTGCCACAGCCCAGCAGCGTGATGGCAGAAAACTCTTCATGTTCTTACAACTCACTCGTCTTTCTCGTTCGCCAACTTGGCTGCCAGATGCGAGTGGCAGAGAAAGAGCCAGGGGCCCAGCTTCTCCCCAGAGCCTCCCAAACAAACCGTCACCTGCAACCCCACCGAGGTGTGGAGGCTGACTCCTGGGGCTGGCGGTGCCCGGGATTCTTGCTTTGGCTGGAGAATGCCAGGTGGGGCTGCTGTCGGGAAGACAAGAGGGGAGCCGGGAGTGGAGAGGAGGCCCTGAGATCCGAATGGTCGGCAGAGGATATCCAGGAAATCTGTGGATGTTAGAGGTGGAGACGAGGCCAAGCAGTGGGTGATTTTCTTGACTTCACAGAGGGAGCTCATTTTAGAGCTGGGATGAAAATCCAGTTTCTCCTTCCTGCTTGCTCCTTCGAGGCGGGAATCTTTGCTTTCATCTCCCACCCCACCTCCCAAATCTGATTCTCAGTTTCCCCATGTCTCACTCTTGCTATATAACACCATCTATGGCTCCCCACTACCTGTCTGTGGAACTAATTACCTTCAGATTTGCATTTAGCGCTCAATATAGATTCGCCCCCCCCCCCTTTGGCCACCCTCCCCAAACGGCTGTACACTTTTCTGCCTTGGTGTTTTTTGCCTGCTGTTATCTCAGCTTCAAATGCCTGTTCCTTCTTCTCCACCTTTTTGTGGAGCCTTTTCTGTGAAGCCTTATTCATCACTCCAGATGGAATCAATCACTGTCTGCCTTGTAGTTGGAATTCACCTCCTCTCTTTAGCTTCTCCTTATAAAATCCTTAAGGACAAAGATTATATCTTATTCAGCTTTCAGTCTCCCACAACACTGAGCAGAATCCCATGCATGCCTTAAGTGTTCAATACATGTTTACTGAACAAATGAACAAATAAATGAATGAACGAAGGGCAGAAAAGGCAATCATTTGGACACCAGTCTCCTGCAATCTCTCAGATACTCCCTATCTGCTGCTGTTTGGAATCTTCACTATAATCCTGAGCAGTATGTAAACATCTTCATTTAGTGATGAGGAAGCGGAGGCTCAGAGAGGCAAATCAACTTGCTCAAAGGCACACAGCTTGAAAGTGAGAGAACTAGGATTGCATTCCAAGCCTGTCTGCCCCTAAAGCCCATGTCTTTTTCACTTGTTCAGAGCACACAGGATAATAAATGCCCTCTGAAGATGATCTCCCCGGGACTCCTCAAACCCAGCTCAGAAGCCAGCAGCGGGGGACACTCAAAAAGAGTCTAGGGCAACGGCAGTGTTTTTCTCACTTGGAGATCCCCCCTCCCCTATCCTCAGGCTAAGGGAAGGCATCATTGTTTCCACCTCATCACCTATCTCTCAGAATCTCACAGGCAGTTCCCAGGGGTTGTCTAGTGTGTGGTTCAAAGTCGAATTCCCGGAGCCAGACTGCCTGGGTTCAAATCCCATCTCTGCTGTTTACTATCTGTATGACCTTGGGCAACGTACTGCACCTGTCTGTGTCCAGGTCCTCACCTGTAAAAAGAAGAGGATATTGATAGTACCTACCTGGTCACGGCACACCTGGGAGCAGTAACAGTATAAATAACTCTGGCATGTTTTATATCGTTATCAGTATTATGTTCCTGCCTAAGATGCAAGCCCCAAAGCCTTTGCCTTCTCCCTTCTCTTTCTGTGAAGAGTGGTCTCTGAATTTTTTACTGTGTGTGTGTGTGTGTGTGTAGTTTTTTTTTTTGGCTTTTTTTTTTTTTTTTGGTCTTTCGTCTTTTTAGGGCCACACCTGTGGCATATGGAGATTCCCAGGCTAGGGGTCGAATCAGAGCTGTAGCTGCCGGCCTATGCCACAGCCACAGCAATACAGGATTCGAGCCATGTCTGCAAACTGCACCACAGCTCATTTCAAAGCCGGCTCCTTAACCCACTGAGCAAGGCCGGGGATCGAACCTGTGTCCTCATGGATCTCCGCTGAGCCACGATGGGAACTCCTTTCTGTGTGTTCTTGATGGACCCCCTAAACTCTCTCAACATCCTATTTAAGAAAAGCAAGCAAAATTGGGCAGGGGAATGGCTTCAAGGAAAGCCAAGTCAAAGTGACTTTTGTGGTGAAAAATGCTTAATAATAACTTTACAAATCCAGTTGAATTACTATGAATAAAAACCCTCTTTTTTTTTTTTCCGGTATGGATACCACTCCCATCTCCCAGAGAGCACGCAGCTACAACCCTGAAATCCACCCAAAAGAATCATTACTGGAAAAACAAGCTAAAAATAACCCCAAGGAAAGCAGTGCCAGCTCAGAAGCAGTTCCTCAGAGATGGGGGCGTCCAAGGATCCTTTTTAGTTGCTTCTGGGGTAATGGATTCTAATTTTAAATCTGGAGTTGCTTTGGGTACTGGGTCCTGGCCTCCTGCCCCCATGTCCCAGTCTAAGCCTCTAGGTCATTTTCAGTATGTCCCCTGAGCATCTGGCCTGTGCCATCTTCCAGTGCCCAAGGAGGGCTGTGGTAGGCTGGGGCCCCACTCCTGGTCCCGCTGCTGGCTTAGTCACCACTCTGTGGAACTCGGGCTTCTTTCCCATCTTCAGGACCAGGATTCCTGAGCTGGCTGGGCTGCCTCTGCCCACTCCTATGAGTTGACCCATCCTGGAAGCCACCACCCTCCACTAAGGTCCCCGTGTCGGACACTCAGCTATGTGCTTCGCCTGACCACCTTCTCCTCAAGGCAGGTCTCATTTTCCAAGTCAAGAAAGGAGGCTCAGAGAGGCTGATTCACTGGTTCAAGGACGCACAGGAAGGAAAGCATGGAGCTGGAATTTGGACTCAGCTCAGGTCTGCCCGATGCCAGAGTTGCTTTGGGAAGCCCTGAATTGAGGGGCTCTCCTTCCCCAGGGCCCATAAGGTAAGGGTGCATGGCGGGGTGCTGTTCAGCGTAAGACAGAGACCACGTTTGCCCTCTCAACTCAATTTCCCAAAACAGCTGCTGTGTCTCGCCTTTAAACCTGGGGTGGAGGGGAAGGCGGTTCCCGGGGCAGGGACTAGATCTCTCAGATCCAGGGAGATCTGCCTTCCATGAGGTAGGGCTGTGTCTCCTCCATCAGAAAGGGGGCTCCCCCTCCTGCACTGTTGGTGGGAATGTAAATTGGTACAATCGCTATGGAAAACCGTATGGAGGTTCCTTAGAAAACTAAATATAGAACTACCAAATGACCCAGCAATCCCACTCCTGGGCACACATCCAGACAAAACTTTCATTCAAGAGGATACATGTGTCCCCATGTTCATTGCAGCGCTATTCACAATAGCCAAGACATGAAAACAACCTAAGTGGCCTAAACTGACAGATGAGTGGATTAAGAAGATGTGGTCCATATACACAATGGAGTACAACTCAGCCATAAAAAGAACAAAATGATGCCATTTTTCAGGAACATGGGTGGAACTAGATATTCTTCTACTAAGTGCAGTAAGTCGGAAAAAGAAAGACAAGTGCCATATGATATCACTTATATGTGGAATCTAAAATATGGTGCAGATGAAAACTATCTGCAGAACAGAAACAAACTCGTGGACAAAGGGAACGGACTTGTGGTGGCCGGGGGGAGGGAGTGGGATGGACTGGGAGTTTGGGGTTAGTAGATGGAAACTATTGCATTGGGAGTGGATAAGCAATGAGATCCTGCTGTGTAGCTCATGGAACTAGATCCAGTCTTTGTGATAGAACATGACAGAAGATAGTATGAGGAAAAAAATGTATCTATATGTATAACTGGGTCACTTTGCTGTACAGCAGAAATTGACAAAACATTGTAAATCAACTATAATTTTTTTTTTTTTAAAGAAAGCCCTCCCATAGCAGCTCAGCAGAAATGAATCTGGTTGGTATCCATGAGGACACAGGTTTGATTCCTGGCCTTGCTCAGTGGGTTAAGGATCCAGCATTGCCGTGAGCTGTGGTGTAGGTCACAGATACAGCCCAGATCTTGCGTTGCCGTGGCTGTGGTGTAGGCCAGCGGCTACAGCTCCGATTCGACTCCTAGCCTGGGAACCTCCATAGACCGTAGGTGCGGCCCTAAAAAGATTTTAAAAAAAAGAGAGAGAAAGAGGGGCCTCAAGAGCAAGCCTTCCTGGTTAGTCTGGGACTCCACACCCCCCCCCCCAAACAAAACTGCCATCGGTCCTGAAGGGGACCCAGGCAGGGCCCCTCTCTGCCTTCATGGAAGGGCTAAAGCTGCCCCATCAGGCAAGGGCACCCTGACCAGGGGCCCACCCTCCTCAAACCAAATCCCATCAGACCCCGTCCGTGGTGTCCCTTCCCCCTGCTGGCTACTCCCCTGGGATTCCAGAACTCCCGGTTGGCCGGCTGGCTGTGGTGACAGCCCGACAAATGGCAAGGGCAGAGGCTTAAACACGGGGCTCCCCTCGGCGGGGACCAAGGCTGTTTTTCTCCTCCTGCGGAGATGAATGCCTGTCCCTGGCAAGCCTGATGGCTTTTCTTCCTGAAAGTGCCGCAGTTCCTCTTGATTGAAACGTGTCCCTGTGGTGATGAGGCCAGCACCGGGAGGCGGGGGGACTTCTGGTCCCCCTCACCACCGCCACCCCGGCCTGTGGGCTCCGTCCGTCTGGGGAAGATAGATGACGTTATTCCAAGCCGAGATGATGCAACCAAGGTCAGAGTGAAGTGTTTAATTGGAATGTCAGGGGCCGGGGCCTGGCTCTGCCGGGATGATTGATTTCACAGCGGCGCTTGTCAAAGGTGCGGCCACGGGCGGGAGGGGGAGGAGGTGCAAGCGAATCTGCCAGTGGCCCTGGGGGAGGCCTGGGTGGTGGGAGACAGCCAGGCCCCCCGCCATCCGCTTCTTTGGGGAGATCGCCCGATGGGCTTCTGCCTCTTGCAAAGGGGGAAACTGAGGCCCGAGGAGAGGGGGTGACGTGATGGGGTGGTGCTGGGAGGCAGTACGCACAGAGCTTCAAACCTCAGCTTTCATTTCTGCCCGCTGCTCCGTTTCCACTCCGCTTGCCGTCCCTTCTGGTCCCCTGGCCACTCCTGACCCTCCCTATGCTGAGAGGAGGGTAGTGACGAGGGCGCGGTTTTCCCAGGACGCAGAGAAGACATGGCCCAGCCTGCAACACCCCCATCCCCTCCCCGGACTCCAGCCTGCTAAGGACTGGCACGGTGGCACCAGAGTTTAGAAGCCACTGCCCTTCCCCTCTGCTGGGCAGGAAATCTCCCATAGTCTCCAGAGATGAAGAGGCCATTCCCCTGGGAGAAACTGAAGCAGGGAGCTGGGCTTGGCCCCACCCCATGAGCCTCTCTCTTCTATCCCACGGTGGTCCTGTCCCAGGAGTTGAGGAAGGGCTGGGGGTGGGCAGCAGGCGGGGCCCTGTCCATCCCACTCCATCTGGGAAAGCTGATGGCAGGCTGGTGGTGAATGGAAGGGCGCCAAGGCAGGAGAAATGTGAGGTGTTCCCGGGTATAAATAGCGACGGTGAGCGTGCTCCCTCTCCCCGCCCGGGCGTAGGAGTGAGCGAGGGAAAGAACAGGCTGGGAAGGTGGCTGGGGAAGGGGGGCGCCGAGGCTGCAAAGACAGAGGTGACATAGGCTCCTCGGGATAGCGGGGCATCTGCACGGGAGGGGCTGGAGGACATGGGAAGGCTGAAGGTCGGGGGCTGGGATCTGCAGTTGGGGGTGACCTCAAGGGGAAGGTGGGATTGGAGGCCTGGGCTGGAAGGGGATGGAAAGAAGCCCTTAGGGGGGAGGTGGAGGTGGGCAGTCTGCTCTCTCCAAAGAATACCCGCTGGTGACATCTCAGCCTCAGAAGGCTGAATCTGGGCCATCACCTTTTGTTGCTGTGAGCACGGACACCATCACCAAAGCCATGATCACCAGAGTCACCCTCGCCACAGCTCTCATCAGCACCATCACTAGTGTCACAGTCAGGACTGCCGTCACCCTCGTCACGTTCATGGCCTTCATCATCACTGCTCTCACCATCGCCGTGATCAACAGCTCTCATCGCCACCATCACCAGTGTTCACATCATCACAGCACTCACCATCGCCAGCGTCACCACCAACGTCATCACCTTCATTGCCACCAGCACCGTCAACGCTCTCACCACCACTAGTGTCATCCCCGCTATCGCATGATCCCAGTCGCCGCCACCGTCGTCACCCTCATCGCCACCTTTTTCATCACCGTCATTACTGCCGCCCTCCTCGCCATCACCATCCACATCAAGGGTCATCATCATCGCCAGTCATCAGTCACTGTCCTTGTCCTGCCCTCCAATTCTTGCCTGATGCTTCACAATTTATTTCAAAGCACTTCTATATCCTTCCTCTAATAAAAAATTCATCGGGGGCTGGCAAAGCAGGCCGGGTTGCTCTGATTGTCTCCATTTCACAATACAGGAAACTGAAGCTCAGTGGTGGTCAGTGACGTGCCCAAAGTTCAACGGCACGCTCGTGGACAAGCTGTTACCACAACTGGGTTCCTGTCCACGGACTCAAAGCAAAGCCCTTCCCGCCCCGCTTGCCGCTGCAGAGGCCCTGTTGCCCTCTGTCTCCTGTTCTCCTCCTCCTACTTGGCATCAACATGAATGGGCGAGGAAGATTCTAGCTTTGCTACAACAGGAGAGGCTTTGGCCATAATAGCACAAGCCCAGGTGTGTGTCCACGGGCAGGTCCCTTCTCCTGGTTGGGCTCCAGTTTCCTCATTGCCACAAGCACATCCGGGGCCTGGTTTATTTAGTCTGAGGGTCCTTTCTACCCCGCTAGTCTGTGATGGGGCCGGGGAGGGGGGGAGTCATAGAAACAGAGAGAGAGATAGAAAAAGACAGTGAAATGGAGCCATCGACACACGTAGACCAAGACAGAGACCCAGAGACACCGAGGAAGTCCTAACTGAAAGACTTATTAAGATCCAGGAAGATACAGAAATAGAGACAGAGACAGAAAGCAGGAAAACAACCAAGAACGTGTCAGAGGAGATTTAAGAGGCCAGAGCCCAGGAGGCCAAGCCGGATGGAGAGCTTACTGCTCTGTGCGGGGGTCTCTCTGCACGGCCCCTGCCCAGTTTCAGAGCGAGAACAGCCTAAAGAAGGGACAGCCCCTGCCACCCCGAGTTGCTTCCGAGGGGCTAGGGCTGTGCGGATAGTTACAGGGTGTTTGTGTGTGCCTGTGTGCATCCCCACGTGTCGAGTTGTGGTTTGTGGAATTGCGCTGTTTGGACAGCAGGAAGGAGGCTGGGACTCCCACCATGGCTTTCTATGTCTTCACAGCCTGGCCCTCGCAGCAGCGAAGATGCCGATTTGACTGCCTCCAGCCTTGTCACATTAAGCTCAGCAAAATAGGATGTGGCAGAAGTGGGCTTGCAGGGAGTTCCCATTGTGGCTCAGTGGCAACCAGCCCAACTAGTATCCGTGAGATTGCGGGTTCGATCCTTGGCCTTGCTCAGTGGGTTAAGGATCTGGCGTTGCCGTGAGCTGTGGTGTAGGTCGCAGACGCGGCTCAGATCCCTTGTTGCTGTGGCTGTGGCGTAAGCCAGCAGCAGCAGCTCTGATTCAACCCCTAGCCAGGGTACCTCCACAGGCCACACATGCAAAAAAAAGAAGAAAAAGGAGGAGGAGGAGAGGAAGAGGAACAGGAAGAGGAAGAAGAAGAAGAGAAGGAAGAAGAAGAGAAGATGAGAGGGCTTGCAGGTTCAGGCTGCATTCATGAGGGAGCTGGGTGGGACCCACGGGGGCTCCCCACGCCCTTGAAGAGCGTTGGGCATGCCTTCCTCCGCCTTACCCAGCAGGGCTCCCTTGCCAGCTCTTGGCCACAGCTCTGCAACCTGGACTGGAGCTTGGGCTCATCTCGTGTACCAGCTCCCACGGTGAACTTGAACTCCTTCTGGACATGGGTGGGATGGGGGAACTCTGCCTCCTGAGGGCCTGGGAACCAGACTTGTTTAGAGTCTGGCACTCGTCAGTGTACTCTGTGCCCTGAAGCGCCTGCCTGACGGGCAGATGGGCCAGGGCTGCTGCCCTGCCAATTGTCCCCGCAGACCCCAGCCGGCCAAGCACTCGATGGGGCCGTCCCGCTCATCTTCCCCTCATCTGTTTAATTTGCAAATCCAGTGTTAGACCACTTCCTTCTTTAGAACCTCGCTAAGGCTTGCCGTTGCCCAGAGTGTCCAAGCGCTTCCTTGGAAGTGCCCTAGCACTAGACTTGGAGGTGGCTGGGCATCTCGCTCCCGCCGCCAACCCCAACCACATCAGTCTGGTCTCTGCAAAGCCCCCACTGAAGGGGCAGCCGCAGGACCCCCTCAGTTTCAACTAGTTGGACTTGGGGTGGACCCACTCAAGGCTAGAAAACCCAAGGCTGCAGGGGACTAGAGAGCATGAAAGAGGCCAGGAAAACCAGCCAGATCAGGACCTGAAGGGGGTCACGGCGAGCACAGGCCTGAGCTGGGAGGAAGCAGCTGCACAGGTGGGAGGCTTGGGTGGACCTGGGCTCTGCTAGCGGATCCCCAGAGAGCTCCAGCTCCCAGGGGGAGACCACCTGTCTCACGTGGTTCCTACTAACAGCAGCCCCCAATGGTGGAGGGAAGGTCCCAGCCAGGCAACCGTGGAACACGTGTCACGTGCTGTTTGCATCCTTGTTTACCCCACTGACTCCTTTCCTCCCATTTTGCACCTTAGGCTCCAGCCACGGGGGACTGTGTGCTCTGAACACAAGCTGCTGTTTAGCATCGTGTTATTGCTTCTGCCTGGAACGCCCCCTCCCAGCTGTTCCCAGGACACTCATCCCTCAGGTTGCCTCTGCTGGGGAGTTTTCCAGACCTCCCCCCCCCTCCGCCATGCCTCACCTGCAAAGTCAGACACTCCCTCGTCTGCCTCGTTCCTGCCATTGCTCCGAGGTTCTCAGTTCCTGTCTGTCTTCCCCTTGACACCGAGCACTCGCCAGGGGCCAAGTCCATGTCTTTCATCTCAGCATCCCCAGCTCCTGGCACGGGGCCTGGCATGCAGGCAGCACGAGAGCCGTGTTGAACAAATGAACAGCTTCAAAAGTTCCTGCACAGACCTGGGGAATGTGGGAGGAAGACTAGGTTGGGATGGGCTGGGGGCGGGTGGTGAGTGGGTTCAGGCAGGTTGAATTGGGGCTGTCCATGGACTTGGACACTGGGGTGCCCAAGATGAAAGAGATATATAGTCCTGGAGCTATATAGAATATAGCTAGAATAGAGAGAGAAGATAAAGAAGCTGAGCGGGGATGGGCTTGCCGAGGACAAGCACCCTCGCCCCCATCTTTCTGAGCTGGGGGTTGCTCACCAGTCCTTCTGTGAAGGTTAAGATGCTCAAGATCAATGTATCTGTGCTGCTTGGAATATCTTTCTCCCTCTCCAGTCCCTGGGTTTCAGTGATGATGGTTTTCCTCATTAGTGAGCAAGCAGCGAGCAAGGTTTTCATTGAACCACCCTCTGCCGGGTAGCCAGCATCCCCCCCTTCTCCTTCCATGGGGTCAGGGACCATTGGCAGGGGATGGGTCGACCTCACTATGAGGCACGAGGGGGCCGTGGAAACCCGCAACAGCGGGAGGCAGACAGCGTGGGATAGTCCGAGGAGGGGCGTGACCGGGCTCAGAGGCTGGAGCCGGGGTGGAGGGTGGGTCTCTCTGGTAGCTTAGCCCTTGGGAGAAGCAGCCACCGTTTATCGAGTCCCGTCTCTGTGCCTGGCAGTGGCAGGTACAATATGGATGCTATCTTATAACTTTTTTTTTTTTTTTGGCCGGCAGGGTGTTTATCCTGCTCTACAGATGAGGAAACTGAGGCTCACTGAGGATGTAACCTTCCCATAGTCATTAAGTCACACAGCTAGAGTTCAAATCCAGGTCCGGGTCCTTCTGGAAAGTCACGGGGAGGGAATGAATCACAGGACTGGGCACTCTGGCAGACACTGGATCCCCCTACTCCAGAGCTGTGGCTGCAGGATGCAGTGCACCTCCCTGTTGCCGGAGCCCCTGACCTCTTCTTCCTAGTGGTCATCGTTGGTACTGCACCCCAGTCATTCCCAGGCTTCCCCACCCACAGGGCGGGATTGCACTGGCCCGTCCCCTTGCAGGGGCTCTGTGTTTGTTCTGACTCCTGACTGGTGAGCAGAACTGGCACCTGTCACTTGCTGGCCGAGCACTTAACTGCCAAAGTGGGACCCAGAACTCTGTTTTCCTTCAGGTAGAGTGACTGGCAACAGGGAAGATGTTAGCTGCTCCATCCGTCTGGGTCCAGGGATGACCAGGAGCAGAGCCCTCTGCGGACTGGTGATGGCGAATATTAGTGTAAACAAGAAATAACATGGTTCTCAGCCACTGAGATTTGGGGGCTATTTGTTGCTACCGTGTAATGTGGCCCATACTGACTTGAGACACACCTTTATCTCATTGCTCTAAAGGGCACGTAGGCTAGTTTGCTTCCAAGGCACCTGCTGGTCCTGGGATGTCACTCCCTAAACACTTCTTCAGGAGGACCCCAGGGTACATGGATATTCCCACCAAAGTTAAACTGAGATCCTTGGAGTTCCTGTCGTGGCTCAGTGGTTAACGAATCTGACTAGGAACCATGAGGTTGTGGGTTCGATCCCTGGCCTTGCTCAGTGGGTTAAGGATCTGGCGTTGCCGTGAGCTGTGGTGTAGGTCGCAGACGCGGCTCGGATCCCACGTTGCTGTGGCTGTGATGTGGGCCAGCAGCTACAGCTCGTGTTAGAACCCTAGACCGCGGGTGTGGCCCTAGATAAGGCAAAAAGACAAAAAAATCCCCACAAAAAATCAAAAAAACCAAAGAGGTTAAGAACGTGGCCGGGCCATGGGTTATTTGAATCAGAGACCCGGCCATGGATCTAGGTACTTGGCTCCAGCTCCCTTGGGTTTCCCAAATCTTGGACCAACGGTGAGGCCTAGGAAGGAGTGCAGATCAGAGAAGATGTCTTGCCAGTGAATGAGAAAGGCCCTGCTGATGGGGAGAGTGAGAATCGGAGTGTCATTCAAGGGGCCTGGACTTCCTGTAAGTGGGCCAGGATGGCAGGGCAGGGCCTGCTTAATTTTGCAAAGACTATGGAGGGATCTTCTGTTGTTTCGTGTGTGTGTTGAGGGGTGGGGGGTGTGGCCACACCTGCAGCATATGGAAGTTCCCAGGCTAGGGGTTGAATCGGAACTACAGCTGTCAGCCTGCACCACAGCCACAGCAACACGGGATCTGAGCTGTGTCTTCCACCTACACCACAGCTCACGGCAATGCTTGATCCCCGACCCACTGAGCGAGGCCAGGGATCAAACCTGCGTCCTCATGGTTCCTAGTCGGATTCGTTACCACTGAGCCACAGTGAGAACTCCCGTTCTGTTTTACTCTCAGTGTGTAAATTGTTACTTGGGGCGACAATTTCCTGCCTCAGTTTCTTCAGCTATAAAGTGGAGATAATAACAGACCCTCTCTCCTATGGTTGTCATGAGGAGTGAATGAGATAATATGTAATGAATGTACTTAGAACGGTATCTGGCCCTAATAAGCGCAAAATAAGCATCTACTGTTATATCATTGACATCAGCTTCATCCCCACCAGCATCTTTGTCATCATTCTTATGACTCTGGACAACTCACTTCCACTCTCTAGGCCTCAACTTCCTTACTTATGAAAGAGAGACCATAATTATATGTGTAAATTCTTCTCAGTTGTATCCAGAACCATGAGAAAGAAATCTGTGTTGTTCATAAAAAAAAATTATATATGTAAATTCTGTGATAATTACAGAGTTTACTGGGTGTTAACCATGTGTTTGATACCATCCTAAGCTCATGAATTCATTTATTTCATTTATTATTTTTTTCATTATTTATTATTAATGAAACATTATTACTATTTTAATTTAATTCATTTATTACACATTCCCCTCTAAGACAAGATTATAAATTGCAGAAGTGCGATTCTGACCCAGACCATCGAATTCCAGAGTAAGTCTTTTACCCACTACCCTGTAAATGTCATACTTACAGCAGAGTCTCCCAGGTGGTGGAGAGTTGCTCAGCCAAGGCAGTGTGTGATGCTGCAGGACTTATCTAGAGCCTTTGATAAATAAACTGTGTTTGGGATGATGTAAAATGCATGTGAGTCCGTAAGTGTTCAGTGCCTATGTTTGTGTGAGTACTTGTGTAAGTGGCATGCTGTCTAAAGTCTAATTTTGTCCCTGGGAAGAATTAGGTGTTTGTTCTATGTATGGCATCTACCTGTGATATTGTTGAATGTATGATGACTAGCCTGTGGGTGTTTTAAGTCAGAAGTCCATTTGTGGTCCATAAACTGAGTGCATGTATGTGTTACTATATTAGCTTCATGCGCCACTGTGGAGGTATTTGTAATGATGCAAATACACGTGAGCTATGTGATCTAGTTGTATATGTGATACAGTGTAGCTGGAACGTATGGTGTGTGTGTGTGTGTGTGTGTGTGTGTGTGTATGAGTGTGAGAGAGAGAGAGAGAGAATGAGTGCTGGCATGAAGGGCATTGTCTGCATATGAACGTATTGTGCATATGTGGTTTCATAGTGTGTGTTCATGTGTGCATCTGTGCAGGAGCCACTAAGCTGTGGTGTGTGTGTGTGTGAGTGTGTGATCAAATCTCATATGCAGGGTGCTGGTGAGTTGGAGCATGCGTGCCAGTGGGCTGAGTGCCCTGGGTGTGTCTCTGGGAGCCAGAAGGCCGGTGTAGTGTGGGCTGGGCAAGCCAAGTGTTCGAGGGTTTAAACAGGCTTTCTGGCTGGCCCAGATCCAGCCCTCCCCTCACAGCCTCTGCAAACTCAGCCTAGCAGACGGGCTGAGTTTTTATACATGTGGAAACAGCCCTCTAAATATTTACCCGCCAGCCTGGTGGCATGGCCCGCTTCCCTCCCCTGCCTTCCCACTACCAGCAGAGCCCCAAGTGTGAGCTCCGCTCCCCTGCCACTCAGCCCCTCCCTGGGGCTTAGCCCTGCAGGTGGCCCCAAGGCTGAAGGCAAGACGGCTCCTACTCTGGGTTGACGCTAACCTGTCTGCACATCCTTTGGATCTGCCTTCGCCTCCCCTCAAGCGAACACACACACTCTTTTACACACTCATGGGCATTCATGGTTCTGCTTACTTCCCTCCTGATCAGGGACCCCGAACTCACAGCCTCCCCACTTTATACTCCGTCTGGAATATCCAGCCCTCCACCCCGCTATCCTTTTATCCTCACTCTGCCCTCAACCCAGCCTATTCCCATTGATTCAGACCTCTTTTCTACTCTCCCCATCAGCCTCCTCCCACCTCCATCCAGGACCAGTTCCTCAGGGCCTGGATGTCCTTGTGTGGCCAACATGAAGCTCTGTCCATGGTGCTGAACCACGACTGCTCCAAGGCCATTCCCTGCCTCGGTCTTGAGCCACTGGAAGGCAGTCATGCTTACCAAGCTGATACCAGCACACACAAGCATGGATCATGGTAGCAACTCTTACCCTGAAGGCTTCAGGAATTCCGAACTGGGTGAAAAGAGTCAGCAGGAGAAAGAAGATTGCATAGACACGCACATGTGCACAAAGACTCTCTCAGAGAAAAAGGAGACAAAATAGAGACAAGTAGGGACAGAGAGAGAGAGAGAGAGAGAGAGAGAGAGAGAGAGAGAGAGAGAGAGAGAGAAGATGACACAAAGAGACAAAGAAGAAGCGACGGGAGAGGAGAGAGAGAGAGAGGCACAGAGGAGAAGCCCCTGGAAAGTCGCAAATGCTAAGAGATTTCCAGAGAAGGAAACAAATGGCTTTTGTTTTGACACCACTCTCAAATAATCCTATTTACTAAGAAGGCATATTATTTTCCTCTGGGAAGTTGGGGGAGTACGTGCACCCTGATTCTACCCACCGAAACAACAACTAATTAAGGGTAACCCTCAGATGTGGCAACTCCCTGCCGGGGCTGATTCATTGAAAGCCAGAGGCTGGTGGAATCTCATGCCTGGATTTAAGATCCATGAGGGGGCTCCAGTGCCCTCCTTAATCCAGGGCTGGCACTCCTGGCAGGTCACCGTCTTCCGGTGCCATCCGGGTCTCACCTCACCTACCTGCCTCCGCTGAAGGTCAGAAATCATCTGGAGGAAACAGCTGGAAAAAAGCAGACCCTCGGCGGGCTGCCTGACCGTGTCTGACGTCCATTTAGATCACTTGGCTTGCATTCCTCCCCCTCACTGTGCTGGCTCCTCCCACTCGTGCAGGTGGCTTCCGGGTCATCGGTCTCCTTTCTCGATTATCAGGCATACTTCTTGTCCTGGGCACCCTGCCAAGCACAGGGACCACGCTTAAGCCTCACAATCACCTTGGGGGTTTGTGGTGATTCCCCTTTTGCAGACGAGGCAGCTGAGGCACAGAGAATTTAAGTAACTTGCCCTGGGTCCTGCAGCTGGCAAAGGGCTCAACCCGGAGTCAAGCATCCACCGAGAATCGTGTCTCCCTGAGGCCCGCGTGTGTAACTTCTACCCCAGGAGGCTCCCCCAAAAGGAGCACTGGTGGTTGTGAGACAGCAGGCGTTTCAAAGTTAGCGGTCCTGTGGTTCCCACTGTCTGGCCGGAAGCTCCTCAGCCTGGCGGCCCCTTCCTGGGTCCTGGGCAGGGGTACCCGGGGAAGTCAGGGGAGGGAGGTGGTGGCAACAGCCCCATCCGGGCAGGCCGAGTGGGTTCAGCCAACCTCGAAATGCCATGGCTCCTGGCTGGAGGCACGGGTGCCCCTGCCCACAGCAGCAGAGCCTGCTTGGCGGGGCGGGAGCCCAGCTAATGGCTATGTTTATAGCTCAAAGCATTATTAGCTCTTAGGAGTGCTCGGCCCTCGCTGTTGTCAACAGCTGAGCTTATTGATTGAGTGACTTGATGTTTTTGCTTATTAAGTGCCCGGAGTGTCGGCAGATTTGGGCCAGCCTTGGCTGGGGGGTGGAAGATGTGAGTGGGGGGAGGCCGTTTGTCTGTGTATGTATTCCAGCCCCACTCCTCCGTGCGGACACACGCGTTCGGGTGACGGGTGCATCACCTGAGCCTGCGGGCTTGTATTTCCGGGTACGTTTTCAGGAGAAGGAGCCTTGGTTTCTGCACCCAGCCATCACGGCGCTATCCCGGGGGTACCAGGATTTGGATTTGGGAGGCTTGGCTTTGAATCCTGGTCTTATCTTTCCAATAGCTGTGAGCTTGGGCAAATCCCTTTCCGGCTCTGAGACTTGGCTTCCTTATCTGGAAAATGGGGATTAAAATAATACCAGCTCTGCCTACCTTTGAGATGGAGAGTTAATGAGATACAGCAGTTTGTAAACTGTAAAGTGGTGCCCGCAGGCCTGGGAGTGTAACCATTATAAATATTGGGAGCTGAGCCATGATGCCACAGTCAGGTCTGCATTTAGTTGACAGGTTGGTACAGTGGAAAATGAATAAGAAGGAGGGGCCTTGGGGACTATTGGGAACCCCGGCTTTGAGGGAGCTGGGCCCGTCTTTGCAATTGGTATTTTAGGGGACCACTGAAACTGGGCAGTGGCAGATCTGGGTTCCGGGCCTGGCTCTGGCATTAAGAGGCTGTGCAGCCTCAGGAAAGTTGCTTTCCTTCTCTGGGCTTTTCCCTTTATTCATCCAAAGAGGGGCTCCAAGATCAGTGGTCTCTAAAGCCCTTGTCAGCACTGCCTTTTTATACCCATAGGAATCACTGAGTCTTTTCCATTCATTTGTATGGATCCTGGCGGGATTCTCGATGTCCTGTGTCCAACACATCCTGTGTAAGTTTCACCGTCCACATCCACAGGGTTCAGATGCCCCTGAGCTAGTTTGTGTCAGCAGATTAACAGCCCACCACAACCCCCATAACCCCCTAGCTCCCCCCGCCCCCAACCCCCGGTGCCTAAACACATATGTGTCAGCCCATTCACTCCTGGAAAACGAGCTGCCTCCCTGGACTCCAGCAGCTAATGGGGAAAGCCCGTTTTAATAGCTGATAACAAGATGGGTCCATTAAAAGAACAAATTAACTGCAAACCCAAAGACGACTTTTGTTCTGCTGGTGAAGGACTGTAGAATGCCAGCTCCATTTGTTAAATGAGCGCCTGGGCCCCTGGTTGCCCCAGCTGTGGCTGCTGTCAGGACAAGTCCGCCTGGCTGTCCTCACTCTGGCTTGTCCTCCCAGGAACGTGCTTCCTGTCCCCGTTCAGAGCCCTGGACACAACTATCTGGTCTGTGAACGTCTGCCCTTGGCCGGAGGCAGCCCCGGACCTCACCCTCCTTGTGCTCTGAGCCCCTCAGGGCTTGGCTGGCTTTTCCCTGACACAGATTTCAGCTCGGCACGCTTTTGTCCCCTATTTGATTCTGGTTTCCATTAGGGCGGCGCATTCTGCGGATCACTTGACTGTTCGTCTATTCACTCACACATTTAAGCAACACGTTTGGAGGACCTGCTTCATGCTGGATGGTGTGCTGAGCCCGGTCTCTGCCTTAGAAGCAGGGAGAGCTGGAGTTCCCGCTGTGGCTCAGCAGCAACGAATCTGACTAGGATGTGCATTCGATCCCTGGCCTCGCTCAGTGGGTGAAGGATCCGGCATTGCTGTGGCAATGGTGTAGGCTGGCAGCTGTAGCTCCGATTAGACCCCTAGCCTGGGAACCTCCATATGCCGCACGTGCAGCCCTAAAAAAAAAAATAAAGTGACAATGGAAACGTACAGCTGTTATCTCTTTGTGGTGCTTTCCAGCTCCCAAAGCCTTTCACATGCATCTTTTTATTCAAACCATACCTCCAAACCCAAATGAGTCTCTTTTTACACCTGAGGAAACAGGCTCAGAGAGGGTCAGGAAGTTGCCCAGCAACTGGAACAATCACCGTAAAACGTCTGTGTCCGGAGTCAGGACACCTGGACTCTATTCTTAGCTCTGCCACCAACTTGCTCGGTGGCCTTGGGCAAGTCACCATCCTCCCCGGGCCTCAGTTCCCAAAACTATTGAACCAAGGGGTTGATTGGGATGTTTCTCGGAGGCCCGCGCAGCATAGATGCTGTAGGAGTCACCACTTTTTTCTTTTGCTTTATTAGGGCTGCGCCTGTGGCATGTGAAGGTTCGCAGGCTAGGGGTGGAATCAGAGCTCTAGCGGCCGGCCTACAGCACAGCCACTGTAATGCCAGATCTGAGCGGCGTCTGCAGCCTACACCACGCTCACGGCAATGCCAGATCCTTAACCCACTGAGCGAGGCCAGGGATCGATCCCACATCCTCATAACGTGGATACTAGTTGGATTCATTTCCGCTGAGCCACAGGGGGAGCTCCCAGGATTCACAGCTTCACCTTGCAGGGGAGGCGGTGGGTAAGTCGCAGCAGAAGGCTGAACTGAAGGCAGACACAGGGAGAGCATGTCCTTTGAAGTTGCCAGCCCTGTGGCCAGCGGCTCCTAGGCTTCTGGAATTGCCTCTGCTTTAGTCACAGAGGCCAGTGTGAGTCTTCCCCAGGGTGGTGGCTTGCACTGTGGGCTCTGTGGCTCAGACGCTTCTTCTCTGCCACGCTTGCAAGTGGCTATTTCCTCTCCAAGAGCTGCTTGCAGCAGCCCAGTACCTCTGCCAGGCGTGCTGCTGCTCCTGGCCTTAGTGACACTGCCATCTGCCCACCAACCAAGATCCCTGGGGGTCCCTGACCTCCCTCCCACCTTCAGTTGCCCTGACCCTTTGCCCGCCCTCCTTGACCCTTCCCAGGGGACGTGCCTGGATCGGCCCGTCTCCCTGCGGCTGTCTGGCCCAGGCCATCGCTTTCGCTGGCCAGCATCGCTGCAGCAGCCTCTTGTCTGCTCAGCCTGGCCCCAGGCTCCCTCACCTTGAATCCGTTTTCTACACTGCAGCCAGAGTGAGCTTTCCAAACTGCAATTCCGGTCATGTCCTCCCAGAGCTTAAAACTCTTCAATAGCTTCCCTTTGCCCTCAGGATAAAGTCCAAACTCTTTAGCATGCTCACCTAAGGCCTCTCTCTCTGGATCACCCTCCCCCCTCCCTCCTATCTTCCAGCCCTAATTCTCTTCTCCCATCTCTGGAACTTTCCTCAATTCTCTGAATTTACCAAATCCTGTCTTTGCACACACTTTTTTTTTTTTTTTTGT
>PVHT020001178.1:1861394-1944660 GCA_004024745.2 Catagonus wagneri | reverse complement strand
CCGACCTATGCCACAGCCACAGCAACGCCAGATCCGAGTTGCATCTGTGACCTACACCACGGCTCACGGCAACACCAGATCCTTAACCCAATGAGCGAGCCTGGGGATCCAACCCTAGTCTTCATAGATGCTAGTCGGGTTTGTTACCACTGAGCCACGACAGGAACTCCCTAACTGCTCTCTTGACTCAGCTTTAAGAAACCTCCTCCAGGAAGCCTTTGTCATTCACCACGGCTTTGAGCTCTCTCTCTCTCTCTCAGAGCACATCGCACAGGTGGAACAGGTCTATTGGTTTTGCCCTCCCCTTGGCAGTGAACTCCTAGATGGCAGAGGTCTCGCCCACCTGCACCCCCAGGCGCTGTAGGCGTGCAAGAGATATTCAAATGGGGAGAAAACCAGAGGCATTTAATAAACGGATGCGGAAGCTTTCATCCATCCATTTGTCTATTCTGCAGATACGTGCTGATTGCCTCTTAGATGCCAGGGGCTGGGGACGCAGAACCGAGTGTGACAATCAGGGTCCTGCCGTGGGGAGCTGGAGGGCCTGCAGCCAGGGGCACGAGTGCTGTCTCTTTTACAGCCCAGGTTTGCGAACGCTGATGTTTTCTCCGCCTGGGCCCGCGAAGAAGAAACCGTTTGGGGTTCAGAATGCAGCACACGCGCTGGGGTTGATGTGTGGGCCAGACCCAGACCTGCTGGTTCCTCGCTGCCACCTCTCCATTGCTCCCGAGGGCACCCCAGCCTTGGGGAGAGATCGATCCCCTTCTCCCGGCCCCACCCTTCCCCTTCCACCCCCTCTTCTCCCTCAGCTGTTCCGTTTCCAACCAGGCAGCTTAACTTAGGCCTCCCGGTTGGGCTTTTAATTTGGATTTATTGCCGGCCGTGATTGTATGTTAAACAAACTCCAGGCGATTATTGAAAACATTATTATCATGGTTTATGGTCTCGCGAGGTCCGCAGTGGGTGTCCTGGTGCGGAGAGCCGGCCAGGCCTCTTGGCTGCAGAGGGGTGAAGACCCCCCAGAGAGGCTCTGCCCTCGCTTTTGGCTTTGTCACACCTCCTAGGGGAGGAGGTGGCAGTAGGGGACAAGGGACACTTCCGAAGCAAGACAGAGACCCCGGGGAAGGGCGGTGATGCGGCAGAAACAACACAAACCCGGCACCCGGAAGGCCTCTTGACAGCTCGATCCGTGGCCTCTTTGGGCTTCAGCATCTTCTTCCCCAGATGACAGAAATGAATCAGATGGCCCAGCAGCGTTCTGAGGGCTGACACCCAAGTATCGGTGGGGGCTGGAGGAACTTCACTTTGTTCCAGCGGCTCAGGCCAGGGCACTGACGAGCCACACACAATCCAGAATATTGCATCCCGGGCATCGGATGAAGATCCGCTCAACTTAGTCCTGCTGACCCGGGCACTGTCTTCCTGGATCAGGCAGTGTTCGCTGCAAGGTTGCCTCCGGCGCTTTGGGAAGGACACAGCCACACGTAGGCATCCGCAAGGTGAGGCTGGTGGAGAAGCGGGAAGCGCCTGGCTTGAGAGCCGGGACCCAGAGCTCTAGTCCTGGCTCGGTTGTTGCCAACGGCCTCGGGCAAGTCAGTTGCCCACTCAAGGCCTCGGTCTCCTCTTCTGTAAAATGAAGGGGCGGCCTGCTCATTGATTTGCAAGTTTTAGAATATTAATGGGTCCCCCCTTTTTTTTTTTACCCCTAAAGAGAACCTCTTGTAGGAACTGAAGATTGAAGGCGGATGAGAAAAGGAGCTTGGAAGCTGGGAGCGGGGACCTTGACCTGGCCTCCCCCTCGCCCCGGCGTCTGCCCCGTCTGGAACACAAGGCCAACAGCGCTCAAACGCCCTTCTTTGCAGTCAGCTGGGATGTTATCTGCTTGCCTTTCTGCAGAGCGGGGTCCTGCCAGGGCTCCGTGGATCCTCACCATCTCCATAAACAGGAGGGCGGCGAAGGGTCCCGCTCCGGGAAAGCTGCAGCCCAGGCTGCTGAACGGAGGGTCCCCAGAGCCGGGGTCCAGCCTCTTCCAGCGCCCAGACACCTCCTTTGTCGCCAGCCCTGCTCCACCCAGCGAGTGAGCCCGGGCCAGGCCCCAGCGAGTCTCAGGAGGTCCCCGTGCTCGCCTAGCCTGCCGGCCCCCTGGCCTCTTCTCTCCTTTCACCTCCGCTTGCCTCAAATGCTTGGGCCCATCTCAGGCCTGATGAATCTTTGATGAAGTCTGGGTAAAGGCATTTTAAAAAATTCAGAAAGGTAGGGAGGTGTTGGGAAGCAGGAAAGCGAGAGGCTTCTGCTGCCCTCCCGTCCTTCTCCCCTGGCCAATGCCAGTCGGCTAACGAGGCCTGAGCCCTGGAGTGTGGGCTGGCGGATGGGCAGGACACCGCTGAGCCGCCCAGACCGGGAGAGCCTGCGGAACAAGGCCAGCACCCTGGAGGAGGCTTCTGTTAGCCTGTCTGATTGAAGGAGAGGTAAATTCTAGAAACGAAGGAAGGGAGAGATGGAAAAAGCTTAGAAATAGCCATCTCGGAGTTCCCGTCGTAGCACAGCAGAAACAAATCTGACTAGGAACCATGAGGTTGCGGGTTCCATCCCTGGCCTCGCTCAGTGGGTTAAGGATCTGGCGTTGCCGTGAGCTGTGGTGTAGGTTGCAGACGTGGCTCGGATCCCGCGTTGCTGTGGCTGTGGTGTAGGCCGGCGGTTACAGCTCCTGTTAGACCGCTAGCCTGGGAACCTCCATATAATGCGGGTGTGGCCCTAAAAAGCCAAAAAAAAAAGAACAATAACTATCTCAGGCAATGTACCTGCACTGAATAGAGTTGGGAAGTGGAGTCTCAGGAGACAAGAGATGCACACGTGCACCAAGTCAGGCCAGTGGTCAAGGCTGGGCTGGAACTCAGAGTCCTGCCTCCCAGTACCATGCTGGACACACAGGCTGCATCTGGATCCATATCCTGGGACAGCTTCCTGATTCACATTCACAGCTTTGCATTTCAATCTTTCCTTGTCCCAGCAGAGCCATCTTCAGGATGTGCAGGATCCAGGGGACAGCTGGGTCATCCATCAGTGAGAGCTGGAAGGGCAGTCTCCCCAGGAAGTGGGAACAGAATGAGACAGCTCCACCCCTGCTGCTGAAAACCAGTCTCCCAACTCTTGTCCCCACAGTCCTCAAGGCTTAGAGGAACTCGGTCTCTTTTCCCTGTTCTGCTTATCCCTAAACCCTTCAGCCTTTCTGTGACTTAATTTCCTCTTTGCATCTCCCCCTGATGGCTTGGTAGCCCAGCTGTGCCCAGATGAATGCATGGCCAGACTGGTTCATAGGTTTCCCAGCTGTAGCTGGATAGAGAGGAACTGATGGGGAGTCACTGTTCTGTGTTTCAGATCTGGCTCTACCACTCACTAGCTGTGTGACCGTGGACAAGTTACTGAACCTATCTGTGCATTTTTCTCCCCTAAAGATTAAATGAGACAAAATGACCAAAACATGGTGGAGGCACACAGTGAGTTCCATTCATATTAAAGTTACCCCTTTCACCTTCTAAAATCTGGTCTTCAAATTCTGTTTTTTCGTTTCTTTTTTTTTTTTTTTTGTCTTTTTAGGGCTGCACCCACGGCATATGGAGGTTCCCGGGCTAGGGGTCTAATCAGAGCTACGGCCGCCGGCCTACGCCACAGCCACAGCAACGCCAGATCTGAGCCGTGTCTGTGACCTAAACCACAGCTCACGGCAACGCCAGATCCTTAACCCACTGAGGGAGGCCAGGGATCAAACCTGCATCCTCGTGGATGCTAGTCAGATTCGCTTCCACTGAGCTACGACGGGCACTCCCGGTCTCCAAATTCCAAGAAGATTAGGACACTTCCCACGTCTTCCTTTGCCAGCCTCCTTGGATGCCCACCATGTTTGATATTCTTAGAGAGGCTCCTATCTCGAGAGGGAGTCACTGCACGACTTTAGTGGGTACCACTCGTATTATTGAAATGGCACCCCCTGGAGGTGTGCACAATCCCTGTGGCTCTTGGCGCCTTGGCAGGGAGTCAGGGATTGAAAGTCTCCACCCTTAGCTCTGTGATGGAGAACTTTGTTGGGTTTGTTTTTCTCTTGCAGAAGTTCCATTCCCTTCTCTTGGCAAGGATACCTGTTATCTTGTCTGGCTCGCCGTGAATTTTGAACTTTACTCCCAGAGCTGAGATTTCAACTTGATTCCCGTAATTCAGACTTCAGCTTTTGGAACTTCTCCCTTCACTGATGTGTCCTACTTTGATTTCCAAGCACGAAAGATGCTAGAGACACATTTTTTGGTCTATCCAATTGCACATTCATAGGACTTGTAAATATGAAGGAGGCTCATAAACTGAGAGATGCTGGGTAATGGCCTCAAAAACCATACATTTTACATTAGAACCTGATGAGGAAGCCCTAAATCGAGCACCTGGGTTCGCACCCTCCAAGTCTTCAAATCCAAAGCCAGATTCTGCATGTGCTTCAAGGGGTATCAGTGTGTGTGTGTGATCACAGTGATCACAGCACCCAGTTTCATACTCATATTTATATTTGGAACCCTATCACTTCTGCCCCAGCTGTGTGACCTTGGACCAGTCACACAACCTCTCTGAGTCTCAACATCTTCTCCAGTAAAATGAGGCTCATAGTACCCACCCATCTCACAGCGTTGTGGGACAGGGACAGTGACTTGAGATGATGTTTGTCAAATGACTGCCATCATAAATATCTTGAGACGTTCACTCTTGTCCTGGTCCCCCTCCCTGCCCATGTCTCAGAAGAGCAAGAAGAATTCCAAGGGGTCAAGGTGTATTTGCCCAAGATCCCTCAGACAGCTGGGATTCACCCCCACACTTCCCTGACTCTGAAGTTCATGGTTTCTCTCCCAGCCCAGCTTTATTGTAAGCATGTGAGTGTGTGTGCGCAGTGGCGAGCACACGTGAGCTAAACATAAAAACATAGCAGTTTAACTATTTTCAGTGGCATCAAGATCATTCACACTGCTATGCAACCATCACCATCATCCATCTCCAGAACTATTCCATCTTCCCAAGCGGAAACTCCAAGCCCATCAAATACTAATGCTCTATCCTTTTGCCCTCCAGTCCCCTGCCACCACCATTCTCCTTTCTGTCTCTATGAATTTGGCGACTCTGGGAATCTCATATGGATGGAAACATACCGTGTTTGTCCTTTTGTTACAAGCTTATTTTACTTAGTGTAAAGTCCTTGGGGTTCATCCATGTTGAAGCTTATGTCAGCAGGCTGAATGCTATTCCGCTGTCTGTATACCCCATATTTTTTGTATATCAGGATGCATTTTTAAAGTTTATTTATTTAAAAAAATTTTTTATGGCTGCACCCATGGCTGATGGAAGTTTCCCGGCCAGGGATCGAATCTGAGCCTCAGCTGCAACTTATGCCGCAGCTGTGGCAATGCCAGATCCTTTAACCCACCGCTCTGGGCCGGGGATTCGAACCTGAACCTCCGCAGCAACCTGAGCTGCTGCAGTCGGATTCTTAACACAATATGCCACAACAAGAACTCCCAGCATGCTTCTTTTTTCTTTTCTTTTTTAGAGCTGTACCTGTGGCATATGGAAATTCCTAGTCTAGGGGTCGAATTGGAGCTGCAGCTGCCAGCCTCTGCCACAGCCATGGCAACACTGGATCCAAGCTACATCTGCAGCCTATACTACAGCTCATTACAATGCTGGATCCTTAACCCACACAACGAGGCCAAGGATCGAACCCGCTCATGGATACTAGTGGGGTTCGTTATCACTGAACCACAATGGGAAATCCCCAGGGTGCATTTTTAATGCATGTAATGAATTACATAGTAGGTACATGGTGGGTACAAGTCCTGTGATATTGTTATTATTGATACTTATTATTATTCAACTACTTGACTATGATAAACACTTGCTGTAAAATTCAATTCTTCAATGATTTAGTACTAATGATGACAATAAGAAAATCCACCAAATAGAGAAGTCCTGTCCTCTATCCCGTGTCAGGATGTCCCTGGTCCAGTGGGCTCTGGACCTGGTATATCTCAGAGCCACCAGGGGAGCTCGTTAACCATCTCAGTGTCTACGCTGTCCAAACTCCCTGAGTTCTGTTGTGCACCAAAGTCTGAGCACTACTATCCTGCTCTTTGAATCTTTCCCTGGTGGTTTCTAGAAAGATGCCACAAGGCTAAGGTCAGGACGACGCATTTTTAAAATTTATTTATTTTAAATAAATATGCAGAGGAGCATAAACACTGTTGTTTCTGAGCAGCTTCCCTGAGACCACAGGCTCTGGCTGTGTGACTCGCCTTGTTCTGACTTTCCTGTGTTGGACAAGCATTCCAGCCCTTTCTGGGGAAATGCCTGAAATGACCTATTTGGACCTGCGTTTGGAACTCAGGCAGACAGCTGTGTCTCTCTCACCTCTGCCTTCCCAGTGCGTCCGGATGGAACTTTTTGGCTCAAGGCTGGCATAGTTGAGAGCTTTGGCGAGCAGACTGGATGGAGTTCTTTGTTTATAACCTGCTGCCGTGGACTGAATGTCCATCCCCCACCACCAAAATTCACACACCTTGAAGCCGTAACCCCCAATGTGATGGAATTGGGAGGCAGGACTTTGAGACTTAACTAGGTCATGAGGATGGGGCCCTTACCATGGGGTTAGTGCCCTTAAAAAAGAGACACAAGGCACATGATTTCTCTCGCTGTCTCTCTTGGCCATGTAAGGATACCACATGAAGTTCAGGTAGGAAGTCAATCCTGAATTGGCCTTGAACAAACTCAGTACAGCCAGGCACCCAGAGCAGCGTGGATAGAGAGTTTTTAAGGGGCAAAAAGAAGGCATCTGGAACACTGGCTTCTGCCTTTCCAACTGCCTGGAAGTCCTTCCACTCACTCTTCCTTGTTGAACTGAGAACCTCCTACTTGCCCTTGAGGATTCAACCCAAAGTCACCTCCTCCAAGAAGGCTTCCCTGATCTCTTCAGGCAGTGCTGGATATGCCTGCCCTGGGAAGGTTACTGTGGTATCATTGTATTAACTGCGTGGCTGTGACTGAGACCTGTGCTTGTTCATCACATCACCTAGTACCTTTTCTGGGGGAGGAATCTGGAGACCTCCCATAGACTTATTAACATTAAAGATATGGCTAAACAGTACATTGAAGCATTTTTCTGCAATGATTGCATTTTCAATCCAGGATTCATGTTCTGATTAAGAATCCTGTCATTTACACCGAAGCACATCCAAAATTTAGGCTGTCGTTTGTTGAATTGGCCTAGAGATAACCTAGAAATTTTGAATGTAATAGAATTTTGAGTGACTAAAATAAGGCAGATGTCATAAGATTCAGAATTCAGCACAATGTCTTCCCCATACCTTCCACAATTTCCTTCCCGCAGTCTTGTTTTCCTTGTAGTCTTAAGGTCAGATGTCTTGGATAATGTTATGGCCATGAGCAGCTATATCTCACTGAAAAAAAATATCGTGCCACTTTAACGCTAATAGTTTTGAAAAAAAAAAAAAAAAAGCCAGGTAAAAGTCCACTTGCTTATTCAAAATGGCAGTCCTCCCAACTCTTGTCATGTTATGTATTAGTCCCACTCAAAATTTTATTCTGTGACTTTGCCACTGCCCAGGGACGTGACATTGGCAGAAACCAGTAAACAGAGACAAAAATGTCAGATGATGGATGCCTACTGTTGCAGCTTAAACCCCCTTAAAGCACCTGGGATTATCTCTTAGGTACTCCTTCATTTCAGAGTCCATATCCTTTCTATATTACAGACAATCACTTCTCAATATCCCCTGAAAGTCCATTTTGACCATTCAAGAGTTTTTTCAGCAGGTATTTCTAGAAAACCTATTAGGTGTCAGATACTGTATAGATGCGAGTGGCGCCCCCTGGAGTTACAAGGAGGAATGGCACCAACCTGCATCTACCAGCAGGGCGTGGGGAAGACTTTGAGCAAGGATTGGGCTCTTATCTGTGGACTTCACCTTTTTTAAATCAAATAAACCTTTGATTTGGGGACAGTTTTAGATTTGTAGGAAAGTTGCAAAAATAATGCCAAGAGTTCCATATATTCCTTACCTAGTATTAGGGTCTCCTCTTGACAAGCACCCAGAGAGGAATTTCTCTCAGGTTCCAGAATCAGGATTGCTGTGCATCTCCAGAGTTACTACCATGTTTATTTTAAGAGACGCTGTGAATTGTATAACTTCGAGAGTTTCTCCTTTTGCATTGACTACCGGGGAGCTCAGAGGCAAATTTGTGGCTCAATGCTAGCAAGGGTGTGAACCTCTTGGCAGATATTTTTGGGTATTAACTTTTACCCTTGCTTTCACCTTCTTCTTCCTACATGATTTTGCTTTCCTCGTTTATTTCATTTTTGCTTTGTTTTTCTGGTTTGAGCTTTGGACTCTTCGAATCATTTTTTGGAATGAGGTGGAGGCATCTATAACTGGATAAACAGATAAACCATTTCCTCCATGTTCCCCAGGTGCCTGACGCAGGCTTCTATTCTGGCATTTATTACGTTTTATTATAATTGCTTGTTTATGTGCTTGACTCCCCCACTGGGCTGCGACTGCCACCTGTCTTCCCCGCAGCTGGAATCCTCTGCATGACGGTGCATCCCAGGGTGGGCTGTGGCCTGACCTCCCCCTTTCCAGATCCTGGGCCTGCCCCAGCCGTCCCCCCTCGGCTCTACACGGACATCCTCGCCCTGCACATGCCCAGAAGCGGCCTTAGCATTTCTGTCCTGCCCAAACGGATATCCTGTGTGTGCCACTGGGAGGCGTGGGCATACAGAGTGGGTCAACACCCAGCGCTCAGGACAATCAAGAGCCGGGGTGCACCCACGGTCAGAAGATGGTGGCCTGAGAAGTGGGAAAGTAGGGTTGCAGCTGTTTGCTTCTCTTCTGCAGCCCCTTGATGGCACTTCGCCCCATCCCCTGCCCATCCCAGGGGACACACCCATGTAGGACCAGGAAAACCACCAAGAGGATCATAGGCTGTTGGCTCAGAATTACTCATGTCTCACCCAGAAACTCAACCTGGACTATTCTCTTACCCAGCTTCCCCCCCGCCCCCAGCAGCTCACCTCCCTCACTGTGTAGAAGAGGCGACTGAAGCCCAGAGAAGGAGAGTGGTTTCTTCGAGGTCACACAGTGAATGCTAGGCTCTACCTGGGAGTGGGCGCGGGGTGAGCTCTGTTCCTGGTGAGAATCGGGCAGAAGCTGAACTGGTCGAGGGGGTCAGAGGACTTTTCCCAGTGCCCTGCAGGCAGCCACCCCAGAAGCCAGAGGGCTGGCCAGTCATTCTAGGTAAACCCCTCCTCTCAGGCCCACCCCCAAGTTTCAGGAAGAATCCTGTAGACTCTGAAGCTTTGCTCTCAGGGAGTAAAAATAACGATAAGGAGGCCATGTGTGGTTGGGTGGAGTGAAAAGTGGGCCAGAGCATGGCCCGGGGAACTTCCTGTGTGAGGGGGGATAAAAAAACTAGAAAATGCAGACAAGGCATCGCAAATGCTGATGCCCGAGGGGTCCTGCTGCGGGGGCGACCACGTGGGGGTGCGGGGTGGGGATAAGCAGAAAACACGGGTCCCCTTCCGGAGTATTTGCTGGCTGCTGGGTGCTCCTGCCATCGTGGGGACGAGGCTGCCAAGTTGCAAATATTTCAGTTTTTTTCCCCCGCGAAGCAAAGTTGAAAATCTGATGTTTATGTGAAACCCAGATTTTCACATGTTGACAACCATTCAAAAATTTAAAAGCTTGGTGTGAACACAACGCGGGGGTCTTATTTGGATCCCAATTCAAACAAGCCACCTGGAAAAAGATGTTTCTGAGACAATTAGAGAATTTAAATATGTAAGAGGTACTAGATGCTAATAAGGAATTATTCTTCATTTTGTTAGGGTGATAATGGTTGTGTGGTTATGTTTTTAAAAAGTCCTTATCTGCTAGAGAGATGGAGTATTTATGGGTGAAATAATGTGGCATCTGGATTTGCTTTCAAAATTCCTCTCCCCAAAAATATGTGTTGGGGGGTAGAGGACACGGGGTTGGGAAAGCGGTGATAGTTGTTAAACCTGGGCGATGGGTTCCTGTGTGTGCATTGTACTAGTCTGCTTTGGGGTGTGTTTTAAATGTCCTTAAAATAGAAACAGTCTCTTTGGGCTGAACCCAACTGGTCAATGGGCTGCATGCAGCTTAAACCATTTTCCATCTCTCATTGAGGACTTTCTTTTATACATAAGCCATAGAATATTAGGGTGTGAAGGTACTCTAAAGATTGCAGGGGTTAGGAGTGAGCAAACTACATCCTGGGGGCCAGATCTGGCTTGACACCTGTTTTTTTTTTTTTTGGTTTGTTTGTTTGTTTTTTGTCAATAAAGTCTTATTGGAACACAGCTTTGTCTGTTTGTTTTCATATCGTCTATGACTGCTCTGGTGCTGTGACAGCCGAGTCGAATAAATGTGATGGAAACTGTATACCTCAAAGAGCCCAATTTTTTCTTTTTTTGGTCTTTTTACAGCCACAAGTGCGGCACATAGAAGTTCCCAGTCTAGAGATCAAATCGGAGCTGCAGCTGCCAGCACAACAACACACAGCCACAGCAACGCCAGATCCGAGCCGCATCTGGGACCCGCACCATGGCTCACGGCAATGTCAGATCCTTAACCCACTGAGCGAGGCCAGGGATCGAACCAGCACCTTTATGGATACTAGTCAGGTTTGTTACCACTGAGCCACAGCCAGAACGCCTATGCTCAGTTTCTTCTTCTGAAATGTGGCAATAAGCAATAGGCTTGTGTAGCAGATTAGAGGTCCTGATGCAAAGTGTATTTGCAAACAGTAGGTGATTAATAAATGATAAATATTACTGTCATTGTATCCTTGTGCTATAATCATTGAGCTTTTGGATCATAAGGACTCAGTGTTACTAAATGTTATCATTAACTTTAGATGCAGCCTCTTAATGGAAGGAAATAATTGCAGATTATAGGAAATTCACACAGTTTTGTTGAAGGCACAACACGATGTTTATTGATCTTTCAAGAGAAAACAAAGGAGAAAATTACATTCTTTGCACATATAAAAATGATGTGCCTCTCCTTGAATAAGAGTAGACGTTAACATCAGTAAAATAAGGCAAATAAGGTTTGACATAGCTATCTAAGCACATCTATGAAGCGATGTTTTTTACACAACCCCGTTTAGATGGCAGTAAGGGGGGGTTCTGGAAAACTTCAAGGTATGGGATTGAGACGCCATGATTTGGGGTTTGGTGTGGTCTCCCCAAACTTTGCCCGTGTAGGCATCAGTAAGCTACCACCTGCGGTTGTACCTGCGGTTGTTTGGGAGGTAAACAAGACAACTCATGCAGCGTGGTGCCTGGCGCATGTTAGGTGCCCCACAAATCTAATGCCACCAACCCATCCATCCTTCCATCATCCATTGTTGGTCTATCTTCTGTTTTCCCCAACCCCAAATGCCCTACATTTGTTCTATATGGTTAGTAGTTTGGTTTGTTGGCTGTGTTTTCTCTCTGCATGTTTATTTTCAGACCGTGTTCTTCAAACTTTAATGTGTGGACAGATTCTTATTCAGCAAGCCTGAGAAACAAGCCCCAGGTGATATTAGTCACACTTTCAATATCAAGGGTATTTTCAATATCAAGGGTGTAGCTATTGGGCAGAGTCAAACCTTGGCACGACTGCCATTTTGAGACAGCTCACTCTGTCATGGCCTGTCCTGTACATTGTAGGATATTTAATAGCATTCCTGGCCTTTGTTCATTCAGTGTGACAATCCTTTGTGGCAACCAAAAGCGTCTCCAGACATTGCCAAATGGTCCCTGCGAGGAAAACACCCCCCAGTTGAAAACCACTGGAGTGGAGGATAATTTATCCACAGGCAAGTGCCGGGTTCATATAATTATCTACAAATAGTTCCATCAGTTGCCACATGCAATCAGGTTTTTAGCATCAATGATCTGATGATGATGACACGGTGATGGTAACACTGACGATGGTGAGGGCGAGAATGTTGACACTGATGATAGCTCCCAGAGATCGCTACGCCCAGAGCCTGGTCTTGACTTTGCCACCTCCTTGGGATCCCAAAGGTCCTGCTTACCTTAATCATGCATCTACTCTCCTGATATTCCTACCAGGGTATCTTTGGGAAGGCTGACGATCTCTTAGAACGTACATGATGCTGTCGCTTCTGCAAGCCACACAGAAGGGCAGGTGTTATCACCTTTGTTCCACAGATGAGAAAATTGATACTCCTGGGGTGAAGTGAACTATCCAAGGTCCCAGGATGTCCTGGATCCAGAGCTTGCGTGTTAGCTGTCACAGCTGCCTCTGGGAGGAGACAGATCTAGTCCTTCTTCCCTGGAGGGTGAGGCTGCCAGGCTTCCCTCTTCCTCCTGTCCCCTTGGTTAGGGATCATTGGACTAGCAGTGGCTGGCATGTCTACAGCACCATTGAAAGCATTTTACAAACACTGTTCTATTCCCTTGTGATAATATCTTGATGAAATACTGTAGATGAGGAAACTGAGGCCCAGAGGGAGTTACATAGCATCCCCAAGGTCCAAGAGCTCATAAATAGGAAAATTAGTGTTTAAACCAGGCAGTCTGGCTCTGGAACCCATATGCTATATTGCCTGTTGAGATTCGGGAATAGAACCTGAAGTCCCTGCCTGCCAGGCTGTCGCGTGCCAGCATGAAGTCGGAGGAGATGGTCACCGGTTGCCAGGCATACCTGTGATGAGACCCCTCTGCTGAGCGTGGCTGTACCCAGACAAGGCATAACCCATTGGCACCCCTCCTGCCACCCCAGCCTGGCAGGAGACAACCACCTCTGCCAGTCTTCAAGGTTTACCCAGGTGCTGTGAAGGCATGACAGATGCACAGGCTTGTTAGCCTGGTAATGAATGGCCCAGCCGCCTCTGGTTGGGAACCAGCCCGCCCAAGGATAATAGGGAACAGAAAGAGACAGAGCGGCCTTCTTCAAAAACCTTCAGTCGTTGTCAGGAAGCGGAGAGAACACACCTGTGCAGGCAGAGAGAGAGAGAGCGGATGCCAGTTGGCTGCGGGGCTTCTGCTAAGGAGAGGGAACAGGCAAAAAGCCGGTGACTTGCATTTAAAGCTTGAATCCCAGCTCAGCCACTGTCCAGCTGTGTGACTTTGGGGGAACTGACTCGACCTCTCTGAGCCTCAGGTTCTTTGTCTGTAAAACAGGCGCTGCCAACACCAATGGAAACTCTGCTTTCTTTCTTTTTTTTTTTTTTTTTTTTGGTCTTTTTGCCTTTTCTAGGGCCGCACTCGCGGCATATGTAGGTTCCCAGGCTAGGGGTCTAATTGGAGCTGTAGCCACCAGGCCTGCACCATAGCCACAGCAACGCGGGATCCGAGCTGCATCTGCGACCTACACCACAGCTTGCAGCAACGCCAGATCCTTAACCCACTGAGGGAGGCCAGGGATTGAACCTGAATCGTCACAGAGACAACATCAGGTCCTTAACCCATGGAGCTACAATGGGAACTCCAAAACTGGATTTATTTAAGCCTAGAGATATTTGAGGCCTGGCTCTTCCTTCCGCTTCTGTCACATCTACACAGCCCTGTGGAGAAGCCAGTCTCCAGAAGGAAAAGGTCACAGACGGAGGGAGGCAGGCAGGCAGCTGACCCGGTGACCTCATTTTCGATGCTCCCCATCCCCTGATCCAGACTTCTCCGTTCAATGAGCCGATAAATGCCCCTTTTGCCTTCAGCTCTCGTGGGTTGGGCCTTTATAACTTTCCACCAAAGAAACCCGATCACTCTAAAGGAGGTACCTGGAATGGACGTCCAGCTAAAAGGTATGACTGTCCAAAGTCAGACAGGGCTGTTTGGGGATAAATTTCCCATTCTGTGGTTCCTTTGCTTTTGCTGGTTTCTTGCATCTTGCATGTCCTTCTGTCTCACAGCATTTTGCAGGCTCCTATCACGTTCGAGGGAGCCTGAGGTAGTCAGGGCTGGAACGCTGTACCTAGACAGGTGTGTTCAGTGCTCTTATCTATAGATACTGGATGTCGGGCAGGACCCAGGTGTCCAAATTGTAACCCTGGTGCCAAGAAATCAGTAGATTCTGGGCAGTACGGCTGCATGAGATGCCAGGAGTATGGAAAATAGTCATGAGGTGTGGCTCAGCCGAGAGCTGGCCGCCAGTGGTGCCCTGAGGATGAGCAAGTGTGGTGCTGGGTGGGGTTCCCGGAAAGCCCCCTGGGTGCCTGGGGTGAACTTGGTTGGAGAAATCATTACTATGCAAATAAGGTATAAATTGAAGAGAGGAACTCTGCCTCGGATTAAGAATGAGATTCATAGGGTGGATTTATTTATTTATTTATTGATTGATTGATTGATTGATTTATCTATTTATGCCTTTTAGAGCCTCACCTGCGGCATACGGAAATTCCTCAGCTAGGGGTCTAATCGGAGTTGCAGCAACACCACAACATCAGAGCGGAGCTGCATCTGCCACCTACGCCACAGCTCGAGGCAATGCCTTATCCTTAACCCACTGAGCAAGGCCATGGCCTGAACCTGCCTCCTAATGGATACTAGTCGGGTTCATTTCCGCTGAGCCACAACAGAAACTCCCCTTTGGGTGAATTTAGATGAAGCGTTAGGAAAAATTGGAGGTGCTCAGGAAAGTTAAGGGGAAAAGGGAACTGCTCTTTTTTCTACTACTTTCCAGACAGTATATTAGATACTTTGTACACGTCACCTCGAGTTCAACCCGGAAGGACAACCCTGGGCCACATGCACTGCCGGTGGGATTATAAAAACAGTGCCATGCTTTGGAGAACGGTCTCTGACTCCTCAAATGGGTAAACAGAGACTTATCATATGACTCAGCACTCACCACTCCCAAGCAAATACCCAAGAGAGATGAAAACACATGTCTACGTGAAGACTCGTGTACCAGCGTTCCTGCCGTATTATTCATGCCAGTCCAGAAGTGGAAACAACCCAAATGTTCACCAGCTGATGAAGGGCTAGATACAATGCAGTCTATATACATACACTGGGATAAGATCAGGCAGAGGAAGAAATGACACACTGATACCCGCTACAACACGGGTGAACCTTGAAAACGCCCTGCTCCTGTGAAAGAAGCCAGTCACAAAAGACAATGTATTGTATGATTCCATTTATGTGAAATGCCCGGAACAAGCAAATCTATAAAGACAGAAAGCAGATTAGTGATTGCCTAGGGCCGGGGCTGGGAGGACGAGCTGATGGCCAAAGGATGCGGAGGGTTTTTTTTTTAGGGGGGAGGGTAATGAAAATGTTCTAAAATCAATAGTGGGGATGGAAGCACAACTCTGGAATACACTAAAAGCTATTGAATTGTACACTTCAAATGGGTAAATTGTACGGTATGTGGGTTATATCTCCATATAGCTGTTAAAAAATTGAAAGTGTTCTCCTTAAGAGAAGTAAGCAATGAGAGGCAGAAACGGGTCAGGGCTGCTGATTTTCATAAAAGTCTTATATCATGATTTGATGCTTAACCTATGAAGGTGTATAACTAGAATAAAAGAAAATTAAATTACAAATCACACTCAAATCCTAAAAAGGAGCGACCCTGTAAGATCTTACTTTTTTTAAATTTTACAGAGAGAGAAACTGAGGTTTAGAGAGGGATATTTTATTCATGATCCAGTCACTAATGAGTGGAGGGGCAGGATTAGAACTCATGTCAAAAAAAAAAAAAGGCGGGGGGGGGGAGTTTCTGTCATGGCTCAGCAGTAATGAATCTGACTAGTACCCATGAGGATGTGGGTTCGATCCCTGGCCTTGCTCAGTGGGTTAAGAATCTGGCGTTGCCGTGAGCTGTGGTGTAGGTCGCAGATGAGGCTCAGATCTGGCATTTCTATGGCTGTGGCTAGGGGTCTCATTGAACCCCTAGCCTGGGAACATTCACATGCCTCAGATGCAGCCCTAAAAAGACCAAAAAAAAAAAAAAAAAAGGAACTCTTGTCAGTTTGATTCCCACTGTTTAACCATTGGCGGGGGCTGGGATAAAGAAGATGAGCAGGCCGCCTTTGAGATTCATCCTCTTTGGGGAATTTTGCCTGGGCCACGGATGGATGAGCTTGACCTTGACCTTGCCCATCTCACCAGTGCAAGTGATGCAAGAAATGGCACCTGTCTGGATTGAAGTCCTCATACTTTACTTCCAAGTTCGGTGCAGGAAGGATTGGCCAGTGGGGAAGCAGACCTGCAGAGACTTCCACTTTACCTCCTTAAAGCTTTCCTCTCTCATTTCTGCCGCCGCCACCCTGCTGGCCTCAAGGAAGATGCTCAGGCCTTGACCCCATGCTAGATAAATGGCCCGTCCCTTTACACCCCATAGCAGAGCCAAGGAGAGAGCAGATGATCTTTAAGCAAAAGCTGTAGAAGGCCCGGACTCTAGAGGGTGGAAAGCAGGGGTGAACACAGCTGATTGAACTTGAGCAAGTCACGTCGCCGTTCTGAGCCTCAGTTTTCTCATCTGTACAAGCGGGTCAGAAGGCTCAAGATTACAAGATCACGAAGACCATTGAAAACTCGCGTCAAGTGTGATTGTGGGCACTGGCTGTTCTTGTGTCCTTATGCCTGTGGGCCTGGGTCCTGGGGGACAAGAGAGAGGTCGGGCATCTCTATCTTCTGGCCCGTCAGCTTGTTCATCTCCCATGTCTACTCTTCGTTGGGAGGAGTGGTGCCTGCATATCATTTCCCAGAAACGGTTCGGATACCGTCTTGCCTGGGTCAAATGAGGGCCCCAGGGAGCTGGCTGCAGCCTTCCAGGACTTAACAGCTGTGACTCTTAAGGGGATGGCCACGCACGGCTGCATCTTCCCCATCCTGAAACTGTGGGCCTCAGCTCCCCGGCAGGCTCGCCCACTGGTCCCTCCCTGCTGGCCAGCATCGTGTCTGCCCTGCAGCAGAACCTCAAGAAATTGATTCAAAGACGAGAAGTAGAACATCAAAGCTGAAAGAAACCTCAGAGGACATCCGATCCAGTGATTCTCCATTTATTTTTAACCTCAGAACCCTTTCTTCAAAGGAAGGGTTTATGCAGAGGTCCGGTCTATGTATAGATGATAGCGGAGCTGTTCCGACTGCGGTGGGGGCGGAGCCAGGTCTCAACCTGCTTCAGTCTCTCCTCTCCAGCCATCTCTGTGGAACCCTACCAGCTGCAGGGAACAGAGGGTGAAACCCACGGATAGCATCTCAGCTGCCCATTTTACAGATGGGAAAACTAAGACTCAGAAAGGAAGAGTGGGTTATGACTTGCTCAGAGGCACGGAGGGCCCAGTGCTAAGTTTGCAACTGGGCTTCTAGCTCCCGAGCCAGCCCCCTGGTTATACAAATCTCTTGGCACCTCAATCTTTGAGCACAGTGTGAAAGCTGCAGGTGTTTCTAAATGCTTTTTTCCTCTCCAGCAGTGCCGTCTGCCCCAGACTTACACAGAACAGCTTGCTATCATGATCATGTTCATCATTAACTGGGGTAGGCATTGGGGTGGAGGAGAAAGGCAGAGGTTTGGGAAATTGCCAGAATAAGTCAGGCTTTATTATCATCATAATAAACTAACACGACTCCCACCTCTTCCAAGGAGCAGTTGCTCCCAGGTGGAAGGGACCTATTCCTCTCCCATCCTCTTTAACCCCTTCCTCCTTGCCTGCCTGCCTTCTTACCCATCTGCCTTTCTTTAGCCATTCACCCATGCAAGATGCAATGGGCCTTGGGTTATTTGTTTCTCCATCTAAAAAGCAGACACTGTGTCTCAGTCCCAAGAAGCAGAGCTTCTGCTGATAAAAGACCCAGGCTTCGCCTTCCAGGAGCCCAGACCCAGGGAGAGACGGGCAAGCAGCTGGCTATGTGATGCTGTGCTCGGCGCTCCAAACCAAGGCAGCTGTGGAGCTTGACTATGCATTATCATTATAGAAACCACATTTTCCCAGCCCCAAATCGGGACACCCGCAAGAACTCATGTACCTAAGGAGACAACAGAATATGAAATATTTGAAATTGTGATGGTCGCTCAAAGTCTGGGTGATTTGTGTGTCCTAGTTATAGCATCGATCTCAATTTGCCTGACATGGGAATATCGACACACTCCAAATTTTTCTTTTGCGTTCTTCCTTAATCAAAATGGGAAAAGCTTAACCTTTCTCTAAAGCAAATAGAATTGATGTTTAGTCTTCACACTACCCACAGCTGATTTCTTGCACTTGTGACTGTGTGTGTGTGTGTGTGTGTGTATTTCTGATGGCTACTGTTGTCCCCTAGGAGTGGGGCTCTGTATGGGCGTCTGGCTTCCTCACTGCCAAGACAGGAAGTTCCTTGAGAGCAGGAACAGAGTCTTATTTATATTTATTTTTCTATCCCTTCCAGTGCCCAGTACAGCCCTTGGAACGAGGGAAGGCTTAACCAGGGCTTGTTGAATTGAATTATTGAGTAGACGAGCTTGCGATGGGAAATAAACAAACAAAAGAACCAGACCCCTATGATTCAATGCTGATCAACCTGTCACTTGCAGACTAAATCCCCAGCTCCCTCAGAGGGATGGGGACAGGGACGCAGAGACCTGGGGAGAGAAGGATGCTCCAGGCGTGCCTTGGGCACACCTGGTCCTCGTCCCCGCCCCTCCCCACATCCCTGGGAGGGAAGCGCTCTGCCTCATCCCCGGTGAGGAAATGCGCTCTGGGAGGTCCAGGCTCACCAAGTGGAGAGCGGGTTCGTGGCCACAGCCTGCCTACCCCCAGTGCGTTCTCTTCCTCCCAGACAGCGCTGTCTGGCTCAGCGTTGTCATGACATCTGTCCTCCCTGGCCCCTCATGGTTCCTGGAAACAGGCTGCAACCCCCTGACCTCCGGGTCAGGTGAAAACAGTGGCTATGGAAACAATAAGGGCCATGACCTTGGCAGTGGCTTTTATCCCTTTATTGGTCCCAAGTTTCTGAAAGACGGCTCTGACTTGGAGACTTTCTGCCACCAAAACCTCCTTCAATGGAAAAATACTTAGGGTTACAGGAGGGGATTTTTTTTCTTTAGCCTTCCCTCTGCGTGTGCAGCATTCGGCACGTGGTGTGTCCTCAGTTCCTCTTTGTCGAAAGATGAAGGAAAGAGGCCTGGATTGAATGAATCGTCCTGACTCAGGCGTTTCTCAGCTTTCCCTTTGGACAGCAGAGGCCCGGCCTGCGAAGGCGTGATCTCAAAGCAACTTTAAAGGCCAAAAAGGGGAGTTCCTGTCGTGGCACAGTAGTTAACCTATCCGACTAAGAACCATGAGGTGGCGGGTTCGATCCCTGGCCTCGCTCAGTAGGTTAAGGATCTGGTGTTGATGTGAGCTGTGGTGTAGGCTGCAGATGCAGCTCGGATCCCGCGTTGCTGTGGCTGTGGCGAAGGCCGGCGGCTACAGCTCCGATTAGACCCCTAGCCTGGGAAGCTCCATATGCCACAGGTAAGGCCCTAAAATGACAAAAGTAAAAAAAAAAAAGTCAAAAAGAAAGAGAGACATAGAGAAGGAAGAAGGGAATGAAGGAAGGAAGGGAGGGAGGGAAGTAAGAAGGAAAGTAAGTAAGAAAGCAAAAGAAAGTGCAGACATTTCTGCACAGCTTCCACCTTTATCAGTTAAATGATTCTATTGCCGTGGAAATAGGACATCTCGGCCCCCAAGGACCTTGCAGTCTTGTGTGTTTGCTATTCCTCTCTTGCCTGCTACCTAGGAGGCTGTGGGCATTGCTCTCGCTGGCTCGAAGGCAGGAGCAGCTAAGTCTGGAGGGAGGGAGGGAGGAAGGGGAGAAAGACCAGCCCCTTCTATTTCTCCCGCCCTCTTCTCCATGCATATTTTCTAGAAATACCCTAAGTGCTACCCTTTGCTACTTAAAAGCACGGTCCATGGACCAGCAGCATCAGTATTACCTGGGAGCCTGTTAGAAATGCATACTCTCAGGCCCCACCCACACCTGCTGAAAATCAACCTTTGCACTTGGCAAGACCCTCAGGTCTTGAGCTCATTAACAGCCGAGAGGCGCTGGTCTAGAGGATCAGGCTGCGAGGAGCTTGTCTAGTCCTTTAAGAGGGTAGTCAGGCTCTTTCCCCATCACGAGAAAGGCCCTGGAGAGGTTTTAACACAAGCATTTCAGGACCGGAGAGAGAAGCCACCTTGGAGGAGACTAACGGTGAGATCCTCCTCCTCATCAGTGTGGCTTCTGTTTATTGAGCACCGACTATGTGCAGAACACTTGACATCATGAACTCATTTTATCCCCATGTCTACCCTAAAGAGGATCTGTCATCGATCTTCCCATTTCAGAGACAAAAAAACTCAGGCTGGAGTGACAAGTGGTCAAGATGACACTGGGAGATGTGAGTTCTGACTCTGCTTTGACCTTGGCCAGATCACTTTGACCTCCAGGCTAAATTGTTCCCCACCTTCAAGCCAGAGAGAACAATGCCCACAGCCTCCTAGGTAGCAGGCAAGAGAGGAATAACAAATACACGAGACCGCAAGGCCCTTCGGAGCCGAGATGTCCTATTTCCACGGCAATAGAATCATTTAACTGATAAACATGGAAGCTGTGTCAAGATGGCAATAAATTGCCTTGCTGTCAAGCTAGGCTTTTGTGTGGTGTTCAAAAGAAACTAATTAAAGGAATTTTTCTTTAAAGTATATTTGACCCAGACATTTCCACATTAGCCTAGGAAGCCAATTCAGTTTGAAAACTTGGTGTGAAGCTTGAATTATTAACACATGCATGAAGGATGATATTGCATATTTGCTTTAGAAGATTTTGGGGGGTGGAGGAGGATTAAATATATGTCTGGAGGATTTGGTCTGGGTGGGGTGGGGTAAAAGCAGAGAAGGATGTGAGTGGGTGCAAATGCTTGTAAAACATACATCATAAAGCCTGGCACTTTATCGGAATCCCAGCGTTCAGATGACTGAGACAAATTTTAAAGAGAATTTTTCACAGCTAATACATAAAACATGATCCTTGCAGTCTCCCTCTTTAAACAGCTTTGTTAAATAGTCAGTTGAATGACATCTCCCTTGCTGCTGTGAATCCATTAGGGGATTGTATTTATATAGGGAATTTCACCTGATCGTATTGAACTGCTTAGAAGACATCAGTCCATTCACTCTCCTGGCACCTTAGTGGGGGCTGTACAAATGCTCCCAGCTTATTTCTCCTCACTTGGGGCTGTGAGAGTGGAACCACGAAAAGCAGACTTGGCCGAACCAGTGGTCCCAGCTAGAGCTTTCCTGGATAGCTGGCACAGGGCTGACTCCCGCTGACCAGGTTGCTGGGATCCAAGAGGATGGGTGTGCAATTGGGGCTGCTGCAGCTCCTGCCATCACTCATGCTCTCCACTTAAGGGTACATGGAGCTATGTGGAAGCTCCAACAAGAAGAGCTGGCATCTAAATTATGATACGAGTTGCTAACATGTATGACAGGCACCCCATAAAACACTTGGCATGGGGAGTCCCAGTAAATCTTTGCCTTCAAGGGACTTCTAGAGTTACCCCTATAGTGTTGATGAGGACATTGAGATGTAGAGAGGTTAACTGACTGGTTCAAACACATATTTGCCTTGTCCAGTCCACACTTGTATCCGTCACTATGATAGACCAAAAGACACTCAAAGAGGGAGTTTGATAGAAGTAGAAGGAGCTTTTATTTTATTTTATTTTATTTTATTTTGGCCATGCCCGCAGTATGTGGAAGTTCCCAGGCCAGGGATCGAACTTGAGCCACACCAGTAATCCAAGCCATTGCAGTGATGCAGTGACACTGCCAGATCCTTAACCCGCTGAGCCACCAGGGAGCTCCCAGAATGGAGCTTTTGATATGCATAGATAAACATATTAATTCAATACGTGCAGTCATAAATGCCTCCAGCCTTGCTCCCTTTCATTCCATCCTCAACATTGAACAGAAATAGTGTTCTTTTTTCCCTTAAATTAATCTGTATCTGATTGTGTGAAGCAGCTAGAATGGTGGCTGGCAGGCAGCAGATAATCAACGATGTTGCTTTTCTTTCTATTCACAGTCCACACACATATGCAGATACTCTTGATTTCACAAATATATTTCTTGAAATCAGGTTTGGAGGAGAATCCTGAAAACCCAGATGGGACAGTCATCAGTTTAAACATGATTAGCCATACCAGTATAAACCATTGGCAGCTGGGGTAAGATAAAAAGGAAGGAAGTAGATGAAGGCCCTACTGGGTAGTGTGGGATGCACAGAGGGGTGAGTGGGCATCAGAGTGGCGAAAAAAGTGAGGACTAATCTGATGTTCTACTGTAGGAATTCTGGTGGAGCTGATGCTGAGGAAAAAACAAAACAAAAAAAAACAACACTCGGAGTTCCCTTCGTGGCTCAGTGGTTAACGATTCTGACTAAGAACAATGAGGTTGCGGGTTCAATCCCTGGCCTTGCTCAGTGGGTTAAGGATCCAGCGTTGCTGTGAGCTGTGGTGAAGGTTGCAGATGCGGCTCGGATCCCGCGTTGCTGTGGCTGTGGGGAAGGCCGGAGGCTACAGCTCCTGTTAGACCCCTAGCCTGGGAACCTCCATATGCCGCGGGTGCGGCTCTACATAAAAAGGCAAAAAGACAAAAAAAAAAAAAAAAGCACTCATGGCCCCAGGGCTCCCATGTACTGTTGTGCAGGTTGCGCACTGCACAAATCCAGGGGGTGTTATTCTCACCCACCCTTGTGGGAATGGCAGCTCTAACCAGTGTGAGGAAGTCAGTGTGGCCATAGCAAGGGCCTTGAAAGCATCATTTACTGAGCTCTGATAAGAGAAGAAGCATGTGTTTTGGGGAAATGAAGAAAACAAAGGGCAAATTGAGCCTGGTTTGGGTTAAGGTGATCAGGGAGAGATTTTTAAGCTGAGCCTTGTTGATTAAGTAGAATTTCAACAAGTAGAAAACAGGGGAAAATCCGGGTGGCTCATTCTCATGCATCCTTTAAGACTGACCTCTGAGCTCCCTGCTCAGGGAAGACTTGTGACGCCTCCCTTTTCCTCCTGTCCTAAGCTTCTCCACACCTGTCTGAAATGGTTCATTCACAAGTCTCTCGACTTTCACGGTGCCCCTGCTACCCTGTGAGCTCATCAGAACCAGAAACTACATCTTTCGCTCTCATACGCAGGGTCTAGCGGGCACTGGTGCATAGTACATCCTGGCGCATAGAAGGTATTGAGTGGGGAGTTCCCGTTGCGGCTCAGCAAGTTAAGAATCTGACTAGTATCCTTGAAGATGTGGGTTTGATCCCTGGCCTCACTCAGTGGGTTAAGGATCCGGCGTTGCTGTGAGCTGTGGTATAGGTCACAGACGTGGCTCGGATCCCGTGTGGCTGTGGTTGTAGGCCGGCAGCTGTAGCTCCGATTAGACCCCTAGCTTGGGAAACTCCCTATGCCGTGGGTGTGACCCTAGAAAAGGCAAAACAAACAAACAAACAAACAAAAGCAAGAAGGTGTTAAGTGAACCATATAACACATGTATATGAACGAACAAAGCAGGGGGATAAGGAAGGCATGTGGCCACTTTGCAGCTAAGAGATGCCAATGTGCCCAGATGGGGCAGAGGAGCGGTGTGAGAATGGGTGGATCTTGGGGACCGCTGGGCCGTGGGGTGGTGGGGAGAGTTGAATGGAGACTGAGTGGTGTCATCTACCCGGGAGATGGAGCTGGGGCCTCTGCTCATGAACCTGACACATAGCTCGGGGCTTGGAGCCAGGTGACAACCTCCTGCCCTGGGCCCTGAGCCTCATTTTAAAGGCTGATGATTTTTTTAACAGCATTTGTTCCCCTGGGGGGGTCAGAGTTCAGAATGTGCTCCTCTCTCCAGCAGGGCAGAGAGGCAGCTGGGAGACAAACAGCTTTTATCAGATTGAAAAATTAATATATGAAGCAAAGCCAATGCTGTCGGGCACTCCTGGGCATGGAGAGGCCAGAGACCCAGTGGTGCTTGATGGTTGACTGGCAGGCAAGGCAGCTGGTCCTCCAGGGCCGGAGGCAGGGGCTCTGGCACTCTCTAGGCCCTGCCAGGAGAGGCCTTGGCAAGGCGCAGTATGACTTTGTTCCTTGAGGCCGAAGAGGCACTGACACCTGCTCTCCTCCCCTCACTGTGGGGAATCGGAGCCTCAGGGGATGCGCCTCCTCCTGGGTCTTCAACTTGCCCAGGACCTAAATTCTATCCACCATAGATCTGGGCAGGATCTTAAGCAGGTGCTTTGAGAGGCAGTAGAGACCATGGGAAAAGGGAGCGTTGGGAGGTGGACACATCTTTGTTCAAATTCTGGCTTGCTGTGTGACCAGAGGTAAGTCACTTAACTTCTCTGAACACCTGTCGCAACAGGATAATGTGTCCTTCTCACAGAGTCGTGCGGATTCAGTGGGCTACCTCTCATCAGTCAAATGCCTGGCACGGGGCAGGGTCGCAGTAAGTTACAAGGGTTATAAATGGTACTAGGCTCCCATGTGCTCTTAGCCTAGCTCGGCCGCGTCTCTGTCTGTGATGCCCTGCTTACTCCAGGACCCAGATCTGCCTCTGTCCTCCTCACCTCTGAACAATCCAGTTTTGCTCTTCTGATCCCAGTGATCCACGCTGGACCCCAGAGTAGCTGGCAGCGGGAAACACCAGCTCCAGAGTCAGATGGACGTTTAGATTTCTCCACGCCCCGCTTTCCTCTGCTGTTACCTGGTAGCGATGCTGTCATCTGCAGGAGGCAGAGGGCCGTGGCTGGGAATAGGTGGTGCGGGCCTGTCCCAAGCAGCCCCTGGGAGACGTGGAGGAGCTAAGGGGCTGAGTGGGGCCACTGGGTAAGCAAGGTGGAGGGCTGGGTGTCTCTGACACCCAAGGGCGGTCTCTCACGTCCCCTAAACCCTCAGTGCCAAGGTCCTCAGCGGGTGGGAACCAGTCGGAGATGCCCAGTTTGCCAAGTATCTCCTTGTCTTAGCTTCCCTGCTCCGCTTTTCACGCACCCTCTAGGCCTGCACCCCTCCTCCTCCAACCTCGGGAAGGCCTGATTTGGAGCTCGAAGACCCTATCAAGGCATCAGGAGAAGCTTTGCTCCCCACCCTCCCATATTAGCCGCCGCTCTCTGCCCTTTTATCTGGGTAAAACCCTGGGGACGCTCTCTAGCCTCGGCGGCCAGCATTGTCACTCTCCGTGGTTATCTCCCTCCCCGGAAGGCTGGATGCTTCACCGAGACCCGCTTCCCGTACAGTACAGCCGACTCCTTAGGTGAGCATAATGCTTGCGCTAATCCCGTGCACCGAGGTGCCCAGGGCGCGTGGTGGGCTTTATCTCAGCCCTCCTCCCTGGACTCCACCGGGGAGAAGGTAGGGGTGGGAGGAGCATCTTCCCATTTCGCAAACGGGGAAACTGAGGCACGAGGCACCTGGGCTCTCCTCCTCTGCCGGGAGCCCAGAGCTCCAGCCCCTCCCCAGGAGCCCCTGCCCACTGCCCTTCCTGGGCCCTCCTCGGCCTTACTGCCCCTCTGCCCCTCCCCGCAGCTTGAAGCCCCACCCACTGGATCCTTAACTCCTCCCACCGGGCTATGGCCCCGCCCCCGGGCATACCCTGCAAAAGCTCCCCAAGGCGAAAGGACCTTTCTTTTGGTGCCTCACCTGCTAGCGCACCTTTGGTGACCCAAGGTTCTGCTTAAGTGCCTGAGTGCTGACCTGGGGTAAACCCTAGGTTCTGGGAGCTTCGGAAGCAACAGGTCAGTGTGTCAGCGCTTGTGCACGCGGAAGTTAGGGGTAGGGTTTTACCTTCATGATGCTCGATGGAGCATTAGAACCAGTTTGGAGACATTTGTTGAAAAAGTGAATGGAGACCCATCACACAGGTGGGAAAATCTAGGCGCAAGCAGCCTGCCGCGTGGAATCTGTGACTCTGGGCCTCCAGCCCTGCTCCCCACTTCCTGCTGGGGCTCCCCTTCCTTCTCTTGTCCTGCCCACACCTCCCTCCTTCCTCTCCCGAACAGCCCGGACTGGGGAGGGTTGACGAGCTGGAGAATGCAGGCGGGCAGCCACAGCACCATTCCAAGAAGTGAGAGAGATCCTGGTCCAGGGGGAGAATTAAACTCCCGACTTCAAGGGGAGGTGAGAAAGCGGCGGTTGTCTCCGCCAGCGAGGAGGGGGAGGCTCCTCTCCTGGGGTGGCTGATGGATCGGATGCAGAACCACAGATTAGGCTCCGTGCAGACTCCGGTGCCCGCCGCGTGCAGAGCAGCTGGGCCCTGGGAGGAATGACGCTCGCCAAGGAGCGGTAGGCTCGCCTGCTCGTTTGCTCGCTCCCACCCCAGGATTTATGGTGCTGCCCTTGAGCGGGAGTCTCTGACGGAGATGTATGGGCCTGCTTATCTGCCGGGAGTGGGCCCTCCCCATGAATCTGCGCGGCTACTGTGGCAGACACCGTGCGGGATGCGGCCGATCTGCGGCTTCTTCTCCCGGCCTGAATCCCTCTGTTCTCCCGCTGATGGGCCCACAGCCACTTAGCCAGGGGAGAAAGGCCCTGACCCGCATGGTCCCTGTGCCATAATAATGCTTGGTGGCTGAGAAGGATGGCACTGCCCTGTTCTCTCCCACAGAGCTCCCGGGAAGAGAGCTGGCTGCCCTCAGTGCTGGCCCGAATGAGTGGCCACTGGAACAGTAAATCGTGTGATGGACCAAACATAGAACTCCAAGAGGGAGGGGTGTGGGGTGGGGCAGGGGGTTCCCACCTATTGAGTGCCCCTCTAAGTGCCAGGCATGTGCTACATGCAGCCTGGAAAACGAGTTGCATCAGCTCCTTCTCAGATGCAGAAACTGAGATGTGGGAGGGGAGGCAAGAGCTGCGCTTATTAAGCACCATGTGCATTATGCTAACTATTGAATTTTTATATCCATCCTAAGAGATGGACCTTGTTAACCCCTTTTAGAGATTTAGGAGCTTGAGCCCGGGGGGTGGGCAGTAAGGAGAAGAAAGGATGGGGACAGCCATTGGTTGCATCCATGCTCTGCTCAAATATTCAGTTCTTGGCAGGTGCCGTGTCATCGTCACAGCCAGTCAAGGGAGTAGGTAAGTTCCACGGTCCCAACTGCGTTAATGAAAAACTAGGGTCAGGGAGGTTGGCCACAGTGGAGGCAGGATGCAGCCGAGGTCCCTTCTCTTTCTGCATCTTGTGGCCAGACTGAGATGCTTCTTCGGGACCACGCAGGAGTCATTTTCTGGTTCAACATCAGAGATCAGCTGGTGGGGGCGGGGGCGATGGTTTTCATTTTAAAGATTAGAGACGGGGCACCCCTGTCCTGGCCTCACCTGTTGTTCCCTGCTCCTGGCTGATACCCAATCCCCCCCAGCCCTCCCCAGCCAGGACCCAAGCCAGCCACTCGGAAGCATCTAGAAGGCCTCCCTGGTATCTCTCTCTACGGCTGGAGCCCTGGGAGACTTACGGTAAAGGCACTTTGATCCCAGAAGCCCTGGGGAGCAGAAGCGAGCAGGAAAGAGAGAGAGAGAGAGCACGTGCGAGAGAGATTCACATCCAAAGCCAGATTGGAGACTCCCATCCGGGCTGTGGTTATGCGGGGATTTGCTGCTCTCAGGCAGCGGTGACCAACAGCTCAGGACAGGAGCGTCAAGGGGCCAGCCTGGCATCCGGGTAACGCGGCCCTCAGGTGGGTATCCCCTGGCCCGGCCGTCATCGCTCTGCCAGAGCCGTCACCTTTTGGGTGGAGAACTGAATCTCGCCTTTACTCCAAGTCATTAGACTCAGAGAACATCACAGCCGGAGGGACCCTCAGCCACCTCCCCACATGTTACTCGTGGGGAAACAGGCGTGGGGAGAGAGTCCCCTGCCCAAGTCACAGGTTTACCAGCAGCAGAGCTGAGGTAGGATCTGGAGCTGGGGGTAGCGTTCTTTCCACGGCAGTGGAGGACGTTTAGGGAAGTAGTTAAGAGCACAAGCTTTCGGAGTTTCCGTCGAGGCTCAGCAGTAACGAACGTGACTAGTATCCATGAGGATGCAGGTTTCATCCCTGGCCTCGCTCAGTGGGTTAAGCATCCGGCGTTGCTGTGAGCTGTGGTGTAGGTTGCAGATGCAGCTTGGATCCCACGTTGCTGTGGCTGAGGTGTAGGCCAGCAGCTGCAGCTCCGATTGGACCCCTAGCCTGGGAACTTCCAGGTGCCAAGAGTGTGGCAAGAAAGATAAAGAAAGAAAGAAAGAAAGAAAGGGAGGGAGGGAGGGAGGGAGGGAGGAAGGAGGGAAGGAAGAAGGAAAGAAAGAAAGAAGGAAAGAAAGAAAGAAAGAAAAGCACAGGCTTTGGAGCCAGGCAAGCCTTGCTCCATAGGTGAACCCAGCCTCAGCCTTGCTGCTGTGTGACCCGAGGCAGGTGTCTCAACGTCTCTGCTTCCTCCTAGGATACACAGGCAAGAACTGCCCTGAGTCTTCAATGAGACACGTGCCTTAGGAGAGGCCAGCAATGCCTACTGTTATCACTCTGTCGTTGTTGCTGGGCTTCATGCTCAAGCAGAGCAGACGGGGAGGAGGAGCGCAGCGGGTGTGAGGTGGGGCGTAGACGCAGAGCTTCCTCCCAGAGCCACTGGTCCTGGTTTAGGGACCTGGACTTCTTGGTGATGCTGAGCTCCTGGGAGGACCAGACACTTGACCCAGAGGATCTCATTTAATCCTCCCAACAACGCTGGGAGCTGAGGGGAATTATGGCCATTCTTCAGATGAAATGGGAACACTGAGGTTTGGAAAGGTTGAGTAAGCAGCTTGCCCTCATCACCCAGTTGGTAAGATGAGACAGGACTCGAACCCTGGTCTCTGTTTCTTTCCATTTTGCCAGCGGCACCTGAGACCAGCCTCAGTTTCTAGTGGTACGTGTGATTTCAGAGCACAGGATGGGCAGCTGACTCTGTGGAGAACCTTCTAAGAGGCTGGAATCATTCTGCCCCGGTCTGGATGGGGCCCCGCCATCTCCGAGGCTCCCTCCCGGGCTAAGCCAAGTCCAGCTTCACCCGACAGAGGGAGCCAGTGCCCCGGTTCTCTGGCTGCCTCGTGGCCACCTGGTCCTGCCTCGTTTCCCTGGAGACGGGTGGGGTTATCTCGCCCCAGGTTGGTGCCGAGGGAGGACACAGTCTCCTTTCTTCCTCTGCTTCTGCTGCCTCTGCTTCCTCTGTTGAAGTTCTTGACTTAGACCAGCTCCGTGGCTCTGATGGGAGAATAACACGAAATAAAACAGGATGGCCTTTCACAGTAAATTACTTTAATTTTTATGGCACCTCGTACCCTGTTTACTGACAAAGTAACTGTCTTTGGTTTACAGTGGAATTTTTCTCATTGGGTTTTCATTCTTCCTTCCCCATGCTCTTGCCTGAATCACTTCACGCCCTCCTCCTTGCCTGATTCCACTCTCAGGACTTCATTACAGCCCCAGAGAAGGTCGTGGAAACCACTGAACTGCCCTCTAACTGCGCCCCTCCAGCCCCCGTCACCAGGGAGCTAAGGCTGTTTGCTGGGCTTTAGGTGAGGCATTTCAGACCCAAGTCACTCCAAGCGTGCCCGTGGCGCCAGCATCCCGGAGAGCTTGCTGGAAAGACAGACACTCCAGCCCCATCCTGGTCCTGCTGAATCAGTCTGCTGGGTAACATGATCCCCCGGTGATCACAAGCACATCAGAGTTTGAGAAGGGCTATTTTAAACCACACTTTTAAGCTTCCCTCATCCCCATTTCACAGAGGCAGGCATTGAAGCCCGCGGATGTTATGCGGCCCGTCTGGGTGATGCTGTTATTAAATTACGGGGCTGGGATCCGGACTCTGATGTTTCTAACACTAAAGGATGTTGGAGGAGCGTTAGGATTTCAACAGGACAGGTTGGAGAGAAGAGCCTTTGAGAACGTGGAGTTATAAGATGGTCAGTGTGAGCTTGGGAAGATTAGGGTTGTTTGGAAAAAGGCTTTGACTTTTTCAGTAGGCAACGGAGAAATGTTAAAGACGTGGGAACAGAAAGGAGTCACTAAGTCTATCCATCACCCCCCAAAATGTTTTGCTTTGCAAGAGAAGCCCTAGATCAGGCTAAAGGCATGTGGGGGGCCTCAGGATATGTGTCCTTAACCTTTCCTTGAGGACCCTGGCTATACTTCTGGCCTCACGGCTGGATGCTGCTCTGAATTATCCAGTCCAGTGCGGAGCTATGGGGCAGACGGGCAGACCTCTGGGGGCTTGGACTGCAGGGAGTAGGGGTGGGAGTTGGGGGGCCTGTGGTGGGAGGAGCCCTGAGCAGAGAGAAGGGTTCATATGCCAGGTGCCATCTCTTCTCCAGCAGAAATATCTGCACTTCCTTCTTTCTTTCTCTTTATAAGGCTGTACTTGCAGCATATGGAAGTTCCCGGGCTAGGTCGAATCAGAACTGTAGCTGCCGGCCTACACCACAGCCACAGCAACGCAGGAACCGAGACGTGTCTGCAACCTACACCATGGCTCATGGCAATGCCGGATCCTTAACCCACTGAGCGAGGCCAGGAATCGAACCCGAATCCCTATGGGTCCTAGTCAGGTTCGTTAACCGCTGAGCCACAAAGGGAACTCCAGATAGTGGAGACTTAAATCTGCCCCTGAGTGCTTGGAAACAATGCCCTCAGCCCTTTCTCTTAGAGAAGCCTCAGTTTCCCCATCTGTCAAATAAGGGGGTTGTACATTCTGGTCCCTAGGGCTCTGACATTGCAGGATTCAAGCTCTGGGCAGTCACGAGCTCTGCTTGTTTCTCTCCCTTTGAGGAACTTTCAGCACAGGGTCATGTGCAAGATTAAGAAATAAATGGATAAATAAATAAATAATGCCTTTTGTTGGTGCAGTGTTGAATAGTATGCAAAGTGCTTTCTCATCCATTAATGATCTCCATGGAGTCATCACGCAGGCTCTGGGAAGTAAGCTGCCCAGCGATTATCACTGCTGTTTTCAGATGAGGGAATGAGTGCTTCAGAGAGGCAAAGTGACTAGCTCAAGGTCATGTGGGTATTTGATATGCGGATGAGAAGTGGTATAAAAGAGAAGCTGAAAAAGAAAGGAAGGCTGGGGGAGAGGGGAGGGAGGGGGCCTCTGGGTGTCAGAGAGTAGAAATAAAACTGAGGTAGAGATTTTTTTAAAAAGTGGTATTTGTCAAAACCAAACTCAGAGCCTTGGAGTTTCTTCTCCTGCTTCAGATTCTTCAAATATCTGACCTCTGGGGAGTTTTTTTCCCTCACTCTGACTGAGTCAGTGTCTGGGGCTCAATTGAAGAGGTGGCTGGAAATTAGTAAAATCCTGGGTCTCATTAATAGAGGTATGGTGCCCAGCGTATAGGAGGTGAAAACCCACTCTGTGCAGGAACGCTGTCTGCACCTAGGCTTGGCACTTTTGATAGGGATGGAGTTGGAGAGTTACACAGGTGGTTGTAGAAGTCCCAGTAGGGGACCACAGATAGACAGGGAAACCTAGGGCACTTTGGGAGACCACTCTAAATTAATAATCCCTCAAGAAATCTATTAGAGCTATCTGAATGAAGCAGGCTTGCTTAACCATAAAACCATCAATAAAAGCACGAGATATGCCTCAGTTCATTAAGTGAAAGATAAAATGGGGCCTGCATTCAAGTTCAGCAAGATAATGATCCCTAAGACCAAGGATAGGAATTTAAAGGAAAGATGACATTCCAAAGTAGGAGACCCTTTTTATAGGAAATCTGAGCCAATTCAACGTATTTTAGCAGATGTTACCACCCTTCTGCTGATTTGAATAAGTTCTGTGACAGTCCTAGTTTGACCTCTGAGGGTCAAATACTCTGTTACCTGATACGAAAGAGGAGCTAGTGATGTAAGCCTGAGGTCTACTGGAAGGATGAGGAAGAAGGTGGTCTTTTCTGCCTCCCCACTTTCCCTGGATTATGAAAATGCAGCCCACCTAATCCTCCAGAGCCTCCTTGCCTGCCTGCTTGCGTCCCTCTCAAGTGTCCTATCTTAATAAATCTATTTCTTGCCTAACACCTTGTCTCTCATTGAATTCCTTCTGTCCTGAGTCACAAAGAACCCTAACCTCAGTAAGTCCAGATAGCAGGTGAGTGATTCTAATTTAAAAACCGTGGGTTCAAGTCCCAATCTGGGTTCAAGTCATAAGGGTTGTTAGTTTCACTTTGAGATGGACTTTGACAAATTGGAGGTGGGCAGGAAAAACCTGAACCCTGAGCCCTCTGGGGCAAAGCTGAAGGAAACAGACTTGAGGAAGAAAGTGCTGGGAAGCTATGGCCGTGTCTGTCTTCACCTGGACTTCCTCTGGGACGCCCCACGGGGCAGAAACAGGACTGATGGATGGAAGGGACTGTAACGGAGCAGGGCCCATAGGGCTTTCTGTGTCCTCCATTTCCTGTTTTTAGCAACTAAGCTTTGGCCTCCAGGACCCTCCCTGAGATGCAAAGGGCAGTTGCTAATCAGGGCGGGGAGGGGGTGCAGAGACCAGGGAGGAGCCATCAAGAGACAAAGGCGCAGCCTTGGGACTGGGTCCTCTTCCTCGGAATATACGTAACGATGCCTTTGAACCTTCCTGCGGAACTGAAACCCTCAACAAATGGAAGAATTACTTGATGAAGCATTCTTCATGGACCAGTCCTGGAGCCACTAAACAAACACCAGCTCTGAAAGATAATATCAGCTTGCCTCTGCTCTGATCCTTATTAATGGCCCTCTTTTCCACTCCCCGAACTATAATATCACCTCCTAATCTCTTCCAAAGTAAGGCATCTGCCTGTGGTGGCCCCCTTTGCCTGGCAAAGCAAAAAAGCTCTCTTTTTTTCTCCTTCACCCAAAACTCTTGCCTCTGCATTTCTGTTCTGCAGTGGCGGACAGAAGCCAGATTTTGGTTACAACACCAGGGAAAAAAGTCAATGGCAAGAGGGAAGGAACTGGCTAATCTCTGCTATGAAAAAATCTCTGACCTCCACCGTCCCCTCACACCACCTGCGCCCTAAGGCTGAGTCCCCTTGGTTTACCCCTTTCCCAACTTTCCCCTCCACCTCCACGAACCCCTTTCCAGGCCGCTGGAGTGGGAAGGGCCATGCCCCCGGCCACCAGTGCCAAATAGAGATGTGGAGATTTGGGCAAAGTAGACAGGAATAGCGTGGGACTTCTAGACTTCTCCAAGAAGAAGGCGGGGGCCGGGGGTGGTGGGGGGTGAAATCCCTGCCTTGGGAAACCCGGCAGGGCTCATTCTGGAAGACAGAACCTGAGTGGTGCGGGATTAAGCAGACTGCAGGGGCGGAGGGGGTAGGAGGGGACCGATGGCTCAAGAGGCAGAGGTCACTGAGGCTGTGCCCACCTCGGGGACGGGAGGGGAGCACGGGGCGGGTGTGTAGATGCGGGTGCGGGGATCCTGAAAGAAGACAGAACGAAATCTGCAGGTTTCGGAGGGGGCGGGTGGTGGCAATGGGGAGACTGCAAGCAGCATCTCTGGGGTCCGGGGCTCGGGCTGGAGTCTGCTGCCCTCTTGGCCCAGGTGCTCATCCTCCAACGGAATAAAAACAAGGCGACAACGGTGAGTGTCCCGCCAGCCTGAGCGGCACCTCGCGGAGGCCACAGCGACTGGTGGCAGAGGCCACAGCGACTGGTGGCAGGGATGGGTCTTTAAGAGAGTGCGAACCGGAGGGGCTTAAGAAGACCGCCAGCTTGTCAGCAGTAATCGGCTTTTGTTCTGCTTTCTCTCTGCTGGGGTTCCGGCTGCCTTTGAAGGAGATGATTTACCTCTAAGAAGCTTTGCCGTCACAGGCCCCGGAACACAGGGCCCACTGCCGTAACGTGGAGCTCTGCGGACTGTCAGTCCACCCGCACCTGCCCACTTCTGCAGGGGCAGAAAGGTCCCCTCTTTCCAGGAAGGTCCCCTCTTTCTGCCTCTCTCCTTTATTTCCCTACACTTTCCCACACTTGCCATTGCTCTGGGGGTTCCTTGTTTCTCCTTCCTTGCTCCTGGCTCCAAGGCAGGGCTGATGAAAGTGAGCAGGGCTCTGCGGGGCTTTTGGGCACAAGCCTCTCCGTGTCCCCCATTTCTTGTGTTTAGGGAATAGGCTTCAGCCTCTCGGACCGTCCCTGAGTTCCAAAGGGCAGATTCAAACAGTTGCTAATCAGGGAAGGGAGGCGATCAGAAACCAGGCAGGGAGCAGAGAAGAAACAATAATGCAGCCTGAGGGCAGGATCCTGGTCCCTCCTCAAGGGGACACATAACAACATCTTGGAGATCTTCCTCTGCACTAAAGCCCCCAACAGCTGGAAGATGTTAACTACTTGAGGAAGCAGTGTTCATTCCAGAAACGAGGTCCCTGTGCGATCATCTCAAGGACCAGCCAGAACCGGTCCCTGGGCCGTTAAACACCAACTTTGAAGAAGAGAGCAAGCTGGCAGCTACCATAATCCTTATCTCTGGCCATATTTTCCACCTCCAAACTGTTAGACCGCTTCCTATTCCCTCCGCGAGGAGGGCAAGGTCTTTACGGCATTAAGCCTGCTGTGGCCCCTATGCCTGGCAGAAGAATAAGAGCTATTTGTTGCGGTCTCTGCACGCGGGTGGAAAAAGAATTTTCTGTTAACACAGTGGGCCGACTTCCTCATAATTAGGAGGAGCTGACTCTGGGCACATGGTCGTGTGTGTGTGTGTGTGTGTGTGTGTGTGTGTGTGTGTGTGTGTGTGTGCGTGTTTATAGCCCAGAGACAAAGGGCAAGGAGTGCAAGGAGTGGTCTTGCCACACACCTGCTGACCTGCTGCTTGGCTGGGGAAGGATGGGGTCTTCTGATACACTTGCTGGTTGGCTGGGGAAGGCTGGGGTCTCTAGATACACCTGGTTGGTTGGGGGCATATGTTGCCCCTGCAGGGCTGGGGTACAGAGTGAGCTGCATGCCTTTTCTGGGGGGAGGGGGCAGGGAGGAGTAGGCCAAGTTGCTGACTTTAAGACCCCGACCCAGGTTATCGGGGTGGCGGACAAGGCCTTGGCTGTCCCATCAATAGGTAACAAGGTCAATTGCTTTGCCAGGTCAATCTTCATCCTCGCTTCCTCCGGGGCCCACACTGTGACTATCTTTTGGGGACTCTCCTCTCTCTGTTGCCAAGGAGGTCTAGCCTCTTCCCAGATCCAAGCCCACAACCTAGGCCTAACCCACCAAGCTTTCCTTCTCTCTGACCGGGAACAGGCACCGGGCCAAGCTGTTCCAGGGAGACGCAGTCCCCGGACGGTTGCCGCCAACACGGTAGGATGTAAACCAGTTGCTGCCGGCGGGAAAATCCGTCTGGGAGTGATGCCCACACAGAGGGAAGCTGATCCAAGAGGTGGAGAGAGACAGGTTCCCGGCAACATTGTTAGAGCACCTGGATCCAGATGTGCCTGAAGCCACCCCTAGAGATGCTAATTACATGAGCCAACAAGTTCTCTCTTCTGCATAAGCTGATTCGAATGGTAATTTATTATTACAACTGGAATAGTCTTCATTAATACTGATTGGAAAAGTATCTTAAATCATCTTTTCATTCTCATCTAGCATCTAGAGGCTGGCGTGAAGGAGGCACTCACTCGGTAGTGCATGTTTGGAGTATATAAACGATGGTGAGCACTTTAAGGGGATGAATAATGTCCAATTTACTTTAACGTTTTTTTCTCCTTGTTCTATGCAGACAAACGCTCAGTACACATTACGCATGCGGCGAATGTTTGTTGATCCCGGCTGGATGGGACTCACCCCCCTTTATCTTCCTCCTCCTTTATTAACTTCCCCGCCTCTCACCCTCACCCTCTTTATGGCTCCAGAGTTCTCACTGTCGCATTCTTCGTTCTGTTAATAATTGCAATGGTTTGCAATTTATCATCCAGAATAGGTCCATGTCTTAAGTTCCAAAATAACCCGGGAAAAGAGTGAATGCTCATAAATAGAATCATAGGTGTGGTGTACGCCAGGGCCGACTGAGTTATCCACCTACTGTGTTGCTTATACAAGCTGTTCGGCGTTTCACGTGACTCTCCGGGGAGAGGGAGGCAGCCGAGGGCGTAGAAAACTCCCCAGTCTTACCTCCTTCCTCATTGCCTTGGGAAGCAGGACAGGCTGTCTCGGAAGCAGCAACAATGGGCAGGGTGTCCTTGTCAAAGAAGGGGACTTCTTGGGTCCTCCCAGCACTGGAATTTGACCAGGCAGTAAAAAGAGAACTAGAGATCATTAAAAATTTCAGACGCATACCAAAGTAGAGACAATAATACAATGACCCACCATATATGCATCAATCAGCCTCTTTAAACTCACAGCGAAACTCTTTTTTCTTTTTTTTGGCTTTTGTCATTTTAGGGCCACACCTGCAGCATATGGAGACTCCCAGGCTAGAGATCGAATCGGAGCTATAGCTGCTGGCCTAAGTCACAGCCACAGCAACCCCAGATCTTCAACCCACTGAGCAAGGCCAGGGATCAAACCTGCAACCTCATGGTTCTTAGTCGGATTCTTTTCCACTGTGCCACTACGGGAACTCCCTCACAGCCAAACTTATTTCATCTCTACACCCACCCACTCTCCCTTCCCCAATTACTTTGAAACATATCATTTTTATGAGGGTATTGCAACATGCCATATTAAAATATATCTATATACACACACATATATATACTTAATATTTATTTCTGGATGATAAATGCTTTTTTTTATTTTTAGGGCCGCACCTGCAGCATATGCAAGTTCCCAGGCTAGGCGTCAAACAGGAGTTGCAGCTGCCGGCCTACACCACAGCCGCAGCAATGCAGGATCCAAGCCTCATCTGTGACCTCCATCACGGCTCTCGGCCATGCTGGATCCTTAACCCACTGAGCAAGGCCAGGGATCGAACCTGCATCCTCATGGTTACTAGACAGCTTCATTACTGCTGAGCCAAACGGGAACTCTGATAAATGCTCTTTTAAAACTACAGCTGTGATACCACACTCACACTGAGATAGGTGGTGACAGCAGGAACCCAATGAACCACACCTCTCAGTGTTTATGCCCGTGTGAATTCTCCTTCTATGTGGACTCTGGGCTTGACCATGGGGATTTCTTTGGCCAATGGGGCAGTAACAACATGGTGCAAAGCTTCAGAAGCCTGGAAAGCACTGGCCCACTGGGGTCTTCCCTTTCTTGCCTTTGCTGCAAATATTTCTGCCACCGTAGGAAGTGGCCCAAAGCCCAGGCTGACCCCCTTGCAAATGAGAGGCTGCCTGGAGCGAGAGAAAGAGGGAGGCACCTCTGGTTCTGTTGAGTCTGTACATGTGAGTGATCTGACAGATCTGAGCCACCCCAGCTGACACCTGCCCAGACTGGTGACTCACAGAATCATGATCAAACAAAGCAGTCCTGACTGAAGCCACTAAATTGGGGCGGGGGGGGGGCGGTTGTTATGCTGCAGGAGTTAACTGATACACCCCCAAAGCAAACATTAATTCCTTAATTTCATAAATACAATCAATATTGAAATTTTCTTGATTGACTCAGTTTTTTTTTTTACTTTGCTTATTTTTATCAGGTTCCAATAAGGTCTGCATATTTTGACTGATTGATAAGTCTCTCAAGTAGCCTTTAATCTGCAGTTCCCGTTTCTAATCTTCTGATTTCTATTTTTTCCTCCTGGAATTTATTTTTCAAAGAAACGGTGTCCTTTATCCTGTAGCTTTTTTCTAGACTCTGATTCTGCTGTGTGCTATGGTGCCATTTGAAGTGTTCCACTGTCCCTAAATTACCTGGAAACCTGCAGTTAGGTAGATCTGGAGGCTTGGACAGGGGAAGGCTTGATTTATTTTGTTTCCGTATTTTTCCAATAGGAGGACACAACAATATCTAATTGCTTTGTGGTCCCACGGCTGCCCATGACCCTTGTCTAGATCGAATAACTCATTCATTTTTACAAAATGATATCACAGTTATTCACCATGCATTTGTCAGCTCTAACAATTCTATTAAGATAAATTTCTCCTCAGAAAGCATCTAGTTACCAGTGGCACCATTTGTATAGAAAAGACAGGATAACTGTTTGATTCTTTTCTTTTAAGTGGCAAGTTTCAAACGAATGAATCTGTTCCTTAGCATGCTCCAGAGATGACCAATGAGGTTCATTTTACTTTTTGAGCATCGTTATAAACTCACAGATTTAAACATTTTGATGCGTTTTAATACAGTGAATCGGCCTTATTGATACTTACCTTGCACCGGCTTTGACCAGCGAAGCCTCTGAAGTTGACTCCTGAGTCATTTTGACACAAATCTTATAATCTTTGATAATGTTTGATAGCTTCCTTGTTTCTGGTATAAAGATGTTCTTATCTTATACTTTTTCCCGTCTTGCTCTGAGAATTAGGTTTTCCTCCATGGATTCTTGATTTCTTTCGGCCGAGTTGCACATGATGATGTTTCACAGGGAGAAAAATTTCACGAGGCTTTTTTTTTTTTTTTTGGTGAGAACAGAAAAGTCAGAAATATTCTAAGAGGTCAAGTTGCTGGGCAAAGACATACGGATTCTCCTGAGGTATGTTTGGAAAGTTTTCCCTGATAGGAGCATATCATTCTTATATTTGCAAAAAAGCAATGGTCAAGGCAGGACACGTTTTTTTGGGGGGGCTGTGCACCCGCGGCATATGGAAGTTTCCAAGCTGGGAGTCAAACTGGAGCTGTGGCTGCTGGTCTACACCACAGCCACAACAACACCAGACGGAGCCTCGTCTGTAAACTACACTGTAACACACAGCAATGCCGGGGATCCTTAACCCACTGAGCAGGGTCAAGGGCCCGAGTTCTCATGGATACTAGCCGGGTTCATTACCACTGAGCCACGACGGGAACTCCTCACTCCCTGTCCTTGATGATCATGTGAATTGATGATGCTAGCCGTAACAGTTACAGGTAACACTGACTACACTCTTTCTATGCGCCAGACTCTATTTGAGCTGTCATTTATGTGTTTCTACTTGTTCGAGCCTTCGTCATCTCTCCTCTAGCTTTTACAAAAACTTCTCAACTGACCTTCACCTCTGCTGTCCTACCATCCATTTTTTACAAACTGTCCAGAGAGATCCTTTTAAAACATGAGTCAGATCACGTCACTCCTCAAAGGCTGTCAGTGTCTTCTTATCTTATGCTGAATAAAAAAATAAAACCTGCACAGCCGTCACCAAGTCCCTCGTTACCTGGTCCCTCACTGCTTCTCAGATCTTATTACCCTTCCTCCTCGGCTCTAGCCACCCCGGCTCTTGGCAAGCACCCTCCTGCCTCAGAGTCCTCGCCCATGCTGTTCCCTCCGCGTGGAATGGTCCCCTCTCACACTTCCTCCTGGTCTCTGCTTGAATATCATCTCCTCAGCGGGTCTTCCCTTCCCCAATCTTTTTGCAAAAAATATCCCCTTCATGCTGATAATTTCTAGCCTCTTTCCTTCAGAGCATTTCCACGACCTGCCTTAATACAGATTCACTCCTTGTGACTGTGTCTCTGCCCCCTACAATGCAAAGCCCATGAAAACAGGAATTTTTAATCTCTATCCTGGGCACATAAGACAGTGACAGGTACATAATGGATGAACAATAAATATCTGCCGTGAATGAATGAATATTATACTCACTTAATAACCCCAATAACCTGCTACGGTAGGGAAGATCATTTTTTCCATCTTTACAGATGACGAAGTTAAGGCAAAACTATTAACCATTTTAACGGGCAACCAGCAATTCGCTTAAGATGACATAACAAGTAAGTGGAAAGACAGACTTGGCTGATGGGGCTGGCAGGTGGACACCAACGCTGAGACTTTCCTCCTTCTCTTTCTCTTCCTCCTCTCCTTCCACGGGAGTTTACAGGGGCTTCCTTTTCCCTCTACACCCCCATCCCACCCCCGGCTTCTGTCCTGGTCCGCTGTCTGCCTCTCTGCCCTGGAATTCAGGCTGGACAAAGTCGGAGTCCAAAGTAAGGGTCCCCTTACCTTCCAGGTCTGAGAGGCCGGCTCCACGTCTGCTGCTTCCCAGCTGCCCTAGCCTGCCTGGGTTGCCGCAGCCGAGGATTTGTCCGTCCCCACAGCCTGACTGCCCAAGACTGCATGAAGGGGAAACGAAAGAAGCCCTAGGGGAAAGCAGGTAACTTTTGATAATTTCTTTGTTCCTTGGAAAAATTTCCCATCTCTATCCCAGATGCACAGAGATGGAGAGGCATGGGGGGAGGGTCTGAAGCTAAATGGTTTGATGGAGCCAACTGGATGCTGCCATCCTTTTTTTTTTTCCCATTCCCCCCCCCCCCCCCCCGCCGCCCCGTTATATGGAACTCCCAGGCTGGAGATCAGATCCGAGCCATAGTAGCGACCTATGTTCACAGCTGTGGCAATGTAGGATCCTTAATCCACAGTGCTGGGCCAGGAATTGAACCCTGTCACAGTGCTCCCGAGACGCGCCAATCCCATTGCGCTGCAGCGGGAGCTCCCGGATGCTGCCGTCTTAACAGCGCTAAGTCAAAACGGCCACGTATGCAATTACTTTTAGCTTTTTGTTTTCTTTTTTTTTAATTTTATTTTTAACTTTACACACAGAAAAGTTTTCTCGTTATAGTGTAGGGTTTCATGGGTTTTGACACATTCATAGCGTCATGTACCCACCACTGCAATCTTGACACAGAACACAGGATGACTAGGTCATGAGATAAGCCTATTGTTAACATTATAAGAAAGTGCCAAAAGGTCTCCCAGAGAGGGTGCACATTTTGTTTTCCTATCAGCAGTGTATGAGATTTTCAGTCCTCACCAGCACTTCATAATGTCAGTTTAAAAAGATGGTGTGGCAGGTGTCTTGTGGCCTAGGACCAACGGTGCAGAAAACATCTTTTTTAGGGGCTTCTTCATTGTAGCGGAGCAAAATTTGCCCTCCTCCCAAATGTGTCTCTTTGGCATGAGGATTATTTGGGGCTGATTGCTTTTAGAAACAGAAAACACAGGAAGTCATTTTTTTATCCCCTCTTTAATTTTTTTTTTTTTTTATTGCTGCACCTGCAGCATATGGAAGTTCCTGGGCCAGGGACTGAATCTGAGCTGCAGCTTCAACCTACGCCAGAGCTGCGGCAAGGTCAGATGCTTTAACCCACTGTACCAGGCTGGGGATTGAACCTGTACCTCCACAGTGACCCAAGGCATTGCAGTTGGCTTCTTAACCCCACTGAGCCGCAGCAGGAACTCCTTAACTGCTTAAAAATTACTTGATTAAGGTCCTGGTTCAGGAAGAGAGCTACCGTTAGAAATAGCTACAAAGAGTATAGCTAAGTGTGGTAGACGGGAAAACTTAGCAAGGCGTGTTTGATCAAAGTCCTTTCCAGGTCCCACTGTCTCTGTGGAGTGTGGCAAACATTTGGTTACCAACATTAACTCTTTTTCATCTTCCTGTGAACTGCCTTCCTTCCCTTTGAGGTCCCAGACCCCTACGCCCTTCTCCTTAGTCTAGGATGACATCTATACCTCATTTCACTGAATTTGGAATCTCTCATGTGCAGGTTCCTCATACTTACATCATTAAATCTGAATTTCTCCTATTAATCTGCCTCATGTCAGTTTAATTCTTGGACCAACAAGAAAAACCAAGAAGAGTAAAGGGAAAATTTTTTTCATCCCCCCATACTGCCATCCCTATATCTTCCTTTTTTTTTTTTTTTTTTTTTTGCTTTTTAGGGTCGTACCCCTGGCATAGGGAAGTTTCCAGGGGGTCTAATCGGAGCTGCGGCTGCTGGCCTACGCCACAGCCACAGCCATGCCAGATCCGAGCTGTGCCTGAGACTTACACCACAGCTCACGGCGACGCCAGATCCTTAACCCACTGGTCAAGGCCAGAGACTGAACCCGCATCGTCACGGATATTAGTCAGATTCATTTCCTCTGCACCTCAATATCTTCTCCCCCTATATCTTCTTCAGTGAAGAGTTCGCAAGTCTTTATATCAAAAGTGTGGCCTCTTTTATTTGCATTAAATTGTCATACATCCCAAGACCCCTGCTGCCTTGCCCGAGGGGCTGAGCGGGGAGGATGGTTTTAAGGCCGCCCCATCCAAGAACCTCTGCCAAGTATCGAGAAGGTTGGTGGGATGGTGTGTCTTTTCTAGAACTAAGAACCAGAGAGGCTATATTCTATTTTTAGGAGCTGAGAAAATTCCCCAAGGCTATCTAATGTAATCCTATTTCTCTGCTTTTTAGAAATAAGAACATCGAGGCCTAGAGAGGAGAAGATTCTGCTCCGATCCCACGACTAGAAGGTTCCTGAACTGGATCAAGGTCTTATATTGACTAACTTCATTTCTAAGAGTCTCAAGCTCTTTTCACGGTAGACCTGAGATGCTGGAGACATACGTGTAGGGCTGGTCCCCGTTTCTGAGAGAAACGAAAGGATGCAGAATAACACTAGGAAGAGAAGGTGCATGTGGACCGGCTTCCTGGGTTGCAGAAATACCGGTGGAGATGCAGGGGGAAGATGGCATTGGTGGAGCAAAGCTTCCTGGAGGAAGGGAGCTGTGGGGTCCAGGTCAGGATGGAAGCATAAAGTTATGTGTGTGTCACCGTGGCTGTGAGTCCAATCAGTGGGATTGTGTGTCCTGGGTGTGCCCGCAGTGTATGTGGGACCATGTCCATTTTCCTTGTTTGGTAATATATGCGAGTAACTGCAAAATCCAAAATATATATTTGTTATATTTGGGGGTGCATTTTCAGGTCTGGCTTAACTCTGAATGTTCTTTGCCCTCATCTCCGCAGCCTCAGGCGGGGAGCCCCTTCGGTGACCCCTCCCGCAGTCCAAGCTGTGGCTGCCAGCACTTAAATCCAGTGAGCAGTGAGTTCTCGGATTTGCTTCTAGTTGAAATCAATATTTGCTGAGAAGAATGCATCTTAATTTCAGCGTCCAGTTCTCCGGGCGAGAACTGCTCTAAAGCAAACCTCCAAACCTGCAGACTTAATGCGTCCTAGTTCCGTTGTTTAGTAAATCTCTCTGTACAGAGAAAAATCCATTAGCTGATGGGGCAGGGGCGGGGTGTGGGGAGAGAGAGTGGAGGCCCCCAGATGAGGTCTCGGCAGAAGAGATGGGACTGAGAGCCCTGGGGCGGGGGCGAGGGGGGGCACCCGATGAGACCTCGACCACTTCCCTGGACCCGCCCAGGGACATTCCCCAGCCTCCGGCGAACCCGGGAGGCTCAGCCAGGGTGTCACTGTCAGAATGAATGGGAGAAGGGAGGAGACCCCTTTCCCCAGGACCTGCCTGGGGAAGCGTGTTCTAATCACCAGCTGTCCCGTCCTAAATCTGCAAGGAGGCGATTGATTTTCTTTTCAGCAAGACTCGGGAAAAGCCATTGTTTACCCCAGAACGCAGGCTTTAATGAATTCATGAAACATGTGAGGTCACCCTGATTACATCCTGCCCCTGAGAGCCCGGGATGCCTTGAGCAGCGCTCCTGGCTCCTCGGAAGACTTCCTGAACCAGCCGCTTTTCCTGCCCAGCTCCACGCTGCTGAGTCAGGGTGTGTCTTGGAGCTTTTCTTCCTGGAAGGCAGGAGGCCCGGGTTGAGGCTCAGTCTGGGACTTGGTCAAGGAGAGGCTGTGAGAGCCAACGGAGAGAGCTCCGTAGGCAACGGTGACCCGGGTAGGCGTCCAGCTTTGCCATTTTAGACTCGTGTGTCTTTAGGCGGCATGTTTAACTGCTTCAAGTACCTCAAGAATCCCTTGAGACTCATCGTCAGGATTCAAGCCTGTGTCTTTAAAGGGCCAAGCAAGTAGTTGGTGGGCAAGATAAGGATGTGGTGGTTACCTTTTAGTGCCTCAGTTTATCCTGTCTGTATAATGGGTTGAATGTTGTTTCACAATGAATCGGGAACAGAGAAGAGGAAGGATGAAACTACTGTGGCTTGAAAAACAACAAGAAGCGGTTAGTATTCGGGGCGGGGGGTGGGGGTGGGTCTTTCTAGGGTCAGGTGCTGGAGCTCAGACCTGAACTCAGGAATAAGATCTCAGGAAGTGATGCAGAAGGTACGTCCCTTTGCCTCAGAAGGGAACCGGACTCCTGGTTCCAAATTAGGATATTACGTATTCTGCTTATCTTCTAATTTTCCATACAGGGCAACCAAAGCTCAGAGAGGGACAGCAACTTGCCTCGGGTCACCAGCCAGCCAGCTGGGGGCGGTAGAATCTCAGATCCAGGGCTGCAGACTCTGAAGCCCCAGGCTTTTTGCCATTGGTAAGTTCTGGCTTCACCTGCCTCTTGTCAGCGGGCCCAGGCCACCTAAGAGGTGGAAAGCAGCGACCTGGGTGAAAGGGGGGCTTGGAAGCTGAGGAGGTGCTGATGAAGGAGGAGGGGGCAGGGAGGAAGAGGTTTTTTTTTTTTTTACCTTGAATTATTTTTATTAAATGTCACAATGGCTTTGCGGCACTTGGGATCCAAGTAGACAAATCGATGAAAATAATTATAGCAAACATCCTGCCTTCCCACTCCCCTCCTTCTTCCACCCCCCCGGCTCCCTTGGACGAAGAGAGGGCCTGGCCAACTCAGCTTTGTGCTCCAGCCTCAGGGGAGCAAGCGCAGCACCCCCCACATTTTGCATCCCCTCCCCGCCCCCCCTCCCACCGCCTCTTGCCTTCTCTTCACTTTGTTTGCAGACTCCTCGGTCTGACACAAGGCTCAAATTCGGGAGAGAGGTGCAGCTCCAGCAACTGAGCCGCTTCAGCTGGAAAAATGAGCTAGAGGCCAGAGAGAGGCAAGCAACTCCTACAGGGACTTAGAAACTGGGAAAAGGGGCTTTATTCTTAAAACCCATTTATGGCCTAGAGATGAACCTTCTGGCAAGCCTTTTATTTCTAGTCGGATGACAAGATTAGCCAAAGCCACATGAATGAATGGTGTAAAAGTCATTTATCCTTTCACCCATCCATCCACGCATCCGTCCATGCATGCATGCATCCATCCATCCATCCATCCATCCATCCATCGAGCCATCTATCCACCCATCCATCTAGTCACCCACCCACCCACCCACCCATACACCCAACCATCCACTCACTCACCTATCTATCCACCCATCCACCCACCCACCCATCCATCCCTCCCTTTTCAATCATTCAATGACCATTTGCTGAGGATCTACAGGAAACAGCCTTGTAGTGGAGAGGCTGATGGTTCTGATTCAAATTCTTGCTGTGCTGTGTCAGAGTTCGCTGTGTTTTCTGGATACCCCTTTGCCCTCCAGAGTCACTGCGTAGATCTATGTGGACTGCATCAGGAGCTCATTTGCCTCCTGGCTTCTGGGCCGATTCACCTCATGGAGAGAACCTTCAGGTGATGCGAGGGAGGGCGGAGAGCAAATTTGGAGTAGTTAATTTTCCCATTTTCCTCCCTACAGGGTCCACCAACTAAAGGTCACAGGTCTTGATAAACAGTCCCCTCCACACAGGATTGTTGGAATCTCCTATGGTATGTACCCTATCACATATGGCTTCCCCATGCCCTGCCTGTGCCTTTTCAAATAACCCTTTCATGGAGTTCCTGCTGTGGAGCAGTGGGTTAAGGATCTGGTTTTGTCTCTGAAGCAGCCCGGGTTTGATACCTGGCCTGGAGCAGTGGGTTAAGGATCTGAGATGTCACATCGGTAGCTCAGATTTGACCTCTGGCCTGGGATCTTCCATAAGTCGTGGATGCAGCTGGGAAAAAACAAAACAAAACAAAACCCAGAATGCCCCAAAACTCAAATAACGCTTTCATTAAACTTTTTTCAAGTTATTTCAGTTTCAGTTGACCCTCAGTTTCCTGCTAGGAACTGGGCTAAAATACTATGTAATCCCGAGTGAGTTATTTCACCTCTTTGAGTCCCAGTTCCTCCCCGTGTAAAAGGAGAATATACCTTCTGTTCTGCAGGATGGCCGGAAGGCTCAGAGAGGGTAAGGGATTTACTCAAGGTTGCACAGCTGGTTAAAGGGCAGAGGTGGCAGATGAAACCAGAAATACCTAGACCAAACCCAACCTCCTAGGACCTGGGGCCCTAGGGTGGTCGCTGTGGGCATTCAGGGGCCGTGGCCACATGAATGGACTCAGTGCCCCCTTTCCAGCCTCACAGGACCAGGCTGGCACTGATACTGTGCACTCACCAGTCAGGTGGCGGCTTGAGGTCCCGAGGAAGGGAAAAAGCATCTTTCTTCCCGCTGTTGCAAGGAAAGTCCTAGCGGGGGCTGAACCACCAACTCCATTCAAGAGCAGCATTGAGAAAAAAAAAAAAAGGTTGCCCCTTTGATGGATGAGGTCAAAGAGTCTTGTCAAGTTTCCTTCTTGACTGAACAGATGGTTAAGGAAAGGGGAGCTGGAGAAATCAGCACGTGCCAGACACTTAAATGAATTCTCTCATCTCAACTTCCAGGACTAGATGAGGTGGGAGCTTTCATCCCTATATTTCAGATGAGGAAATTGAGACCTAGAAAGGTCAAACGGCCCCAAGGTCCTAAAGGGGCGGGGCAGGTGAGGGACAACGCAAACCCAGTCTGTCCACCTGTGCCTCCTTCCCTCCCATAGCTGTGCCTACGCCAGGACTCCAACGCCAGGATGAACAGAAGGAGACAATAATCTTCTTAATTTGCTCAGCGATTTATAGTTCCTTCTGCATCTTCTAGGACTGTGACCCATCCATTATCCTTTCTCCTGCATCTTCAACCTTGCTCACTTCCTTGGCTCCTTCTCCTTGAATAAGTACGCGTGTAAGTCTCCTGCGTCCTTTAATCACGTGCTTGCTCAAGCCGGCTTCCTTGCTGCTGTTTCTTGCCCTCCTTCACCTCCTCCCCTACTGCTGCCAGCCTCCTGTCCCCACCAACCGCTGTCCGGCAAAGGCCACCAGTGACTTCCTAGCTGCTGACATCAATAGCAGCAACTCTCTAGTGTCGTCTTCAGCTTCATTCATTCATTCATTCAGTACATATTGTTGAGTTCCTAATATGTACCAAGCATGATTCTAGGTACTAGAGATAACGCGTGAACAAAACAGGAAAAAAAAAATCCCTGCCATCATGAGCATTTACATTCCAGTGGTTTTTTTGGTCTTTTTAGGGCTGCACCTGCGGCCTATGGAGGTTCCCAGGCTAGGGGCTGATTTGGAGCTGTAGCCGCCGGCCTACACCACAGCCACAGCAACGCTGGATTTGAGCCATGTCCGCAACCTACACCACAGCTCATGGCAACGCTGGATTCTTAACCCACTGAGCGAGGCCAGGAATTGAACCACATCCTCATGGATCCCAGTCGGGTTCGTTAACAGCTTAGCCACGATGGGAACTCCTCAGCAGGACTCTCGAATCCCTGTTCCCAGCCCAGGCATTGCTACAGTGTTCCAGATGTGTTGAACCAGCTGCCTTCTTGTCTCTTCCTCACGGGCCCCTCATTTCAAACCACCCCTTGGCCACAACATATCCTTAACTGAATAATTCTCTCCCCCACCACTTCCACTCTGTTCCTTTTTCTGTATGCTCAGGCTCCATGTGGCCCTGGGGTATCCCCAGGCATGCATGCTGGACTCCTGGTCTTCATCTCTCTTTTTTTTTTTTTGGCTTTTAGGGCCTCATGGGCGGCATATGGAAGTTCCTAGGCTTGCGGTCGAATCGGACCTGTAGCTGCCGGCCTACACCACAGTCACAGCCATGCCAGACCCGAGCCGCGTCTGCGACCCACACCACAGCTCACGGCAATGCCAGATCCTTAACCCACTATGCGAGGCCAGTTTCAAACTCGTATCTTTATGGATACCAGTCGAGGTCGTGACCACCGAGCCACCCCAGAAACTCCCTTTTTTCTTTTCTTTTTTTTCTTCTTCTGGTCGTCATCTTATTTATCCCCCCGCTTCCCCCTCTCCTGAGACCCAATATTTCCCAAGCCAGTTCCTCCTCCTCCACCCCCATCACCACTGCCTTTTCCCATCATTTATGTGGGTCACCCCAGCCACCTCCTCTGCAGTCTCCACCCTCTATGCTCAAACACGGTGCTTGGGCTGTAAGGAACTCCACTCAGCCTGGACTGAGGGAGCGTGTGCACATCTAAGAATGCCTGCCCGGTCCGGGAGCTCATGGAATCCTCCCCCCATGGCTGTTAACCCCTTCCTTTCACAGCTCAGGCATCTGAGGCTGAGATGTGTGAAAGAAAGTCCTGCAGCTAATAAGGGGAAAAGCCAGAGCTGTAGCTTTCCTGTGTGTCTGAATTTGAGAAATCCAATGCTTCGGGCTTCAGGGCTGGGCTGGGACAGTTCCAGAAGTGACTTGCCAAGAAACAAGAAGTTCTCAGAGTGGATGAAGTAATTTTTCTAGAGCTAATAAAGCCAAGGTTCTTATGGCATCTCCAAGGGAGAGAAATTACGAGTGCAGCTGCCGGAGTTCCTTTTGTGGCTCAGTGGTAATGAATCTGACTGGTATCCATGAGGATGCAGGTTCGATCCCTGGCCCCGCTCAGTGGGTTAAGGATCTGGCATTGCCGTGAGCTGTAGTGCAGGTCACAGATGTGGCTCGGATCTTGCGTTGCTGTGGCTGTGGCGTAGGCCAGCGGCTGCAGCTCTGATTTAACCCCTAGCCTGGGACCTTCCAAATGCTGCTGGTGCGGCCATAACAAGACAAAAAAAAAAAAAAAAAAAGAGTGCAGCTGTAGTCCTCATCGGCTGCAGATGACCAGAAAGCCCAAGGTCGGTCCCGCTGAGGGTGTCATTTGCCTGGAGAAATATCCACGGAGTGCCGATGTTGTGCTTGGCCCCGCCAAGTTGCCGAGTTATTGTCATTAGCTGGTTGCAGCATCATGGGAAATAAATGCTTCAAAAAAGGAAGCAAAACATGCTGTTGCAAGTAGAGAGGAAAGAGGCTCCTTGCAAATGCATATTAAGTATATCTGACACTGTGTATAATATATTTTCAATGCCAGGCAACTTGTTAGCTTCCTAATATGTGTATTCTGGGATGTTTGCAAATATGTTACAGAACTTGGCAAACAGCTCCACAGGCATGGAGAGGCTGCTCTTGTTTTAAGCCCATGTCATCTGTAGCTTTTAAACTCTCTCTTGCCCCTGTTAACTGAGCCCTTGGTTGTCAGGGCCCAGAGCAACTTTCACCGCCATCCTTTCCAGCCTTGCGGGACAGAAAGTCAGTGGATCAGCCTTCTCAGCTCAGCTTCCTATGGAGGGTTACGCCCACCCTCAGGCTGCCCTAAATCCCAGGAGCACCAGGGCTAAAGGGGTCTTCAAATCCCATTTTATAGTAGGGAAAATCGAGGCTCAGGCGGGAAAGGTCCTTGCCTGAAGTCATTGGTGCAGGCTGATGGCAAAAGGAGGGCTGGACTCAGGCCGCTCGCAGCCTTCCTGGACATTTTGCTTGGAGGTCAGAGTTTCGGGAAATGGGTGCCTCTGTCTTCAGAACTTTTGCATTTTTTTTCCTTTGGCAGAAGCCAGAGCAGCAATCAGGGAATGAAGGAGGCACTGCATCCACCTCTCAGGTGTCTGGGCAGAAAAAAAAAACCCTGTCCTTGTCCCCGTTCTCCTTCCAGTACCCGGGCTTCCAGAGCAAAATGCACAGGCCCCAGCTGCCAGCCACAGTGCCGGCCAGGCAGAGAGCTGGAGGCCTGGTGGAGGCAGATACCGCCCTAAGCTCCCTGTCTCCGGCTGACTTGCTGTCCTTCTGGCCTAGGGAGCAGAGCCCAGGGAGATCACCCCAGCAAAGGAAATCCCCACTCGACTTGGTTTTCGTAATCTGCCTGCAGATCTTGCCTGGTTAACCCCGTGGGTCATTTTAATTTTCCAGAAGCTTTTCGACTTCCCTTGGATCTTTAATCAGATAAGGGGATCTGTGTCTGTTTGTGTGCGTGTGTGTATGTGTGTGCGCGAGTGTGCGCGCGTGCGCACACGTGCCTGGGCTCACTGGCTCTCCTCCCCCTCCCCATAAGCCGTGTCCCTCTCTCTCTCTCTCTTTCTCCATAATCATTTCCCATCTCTTCCAGAATGCTTAATGGAGTCTGGAGATGAGACAAAGGACCATTTCATCCCCAGGCGGGAGCCAGCCCTCACACCTCTCTCCCCGGTCCATTATCTCTTTGCCTGTTATTCCCAAAGTGGATTTGGCAACGTGCTTTGTTGGACGAAGGCGAGGGACTTCTCCCCTGCTGTCCCTTTGCTCCCTCTGGAGGGGTGCTCTGGCCATTCCTACTCTGCTGTCACTGGGTCCCCACACAACTGCCTAAGCCGAGTGCTGCTGGTGGTCACGACTCCGCTCAGGCTGGGAGGACAGAATGTATGAAGACACATAATTAGATGGAGAGGGATGCTGGTGGCTGGCGGGCGCCGTGGCGATGCCCAGGGAGAGAGAGCCCACTAGGATGCCTCTAATAGCTTATCTCCTAATACTTGTTTTTAGGAAGCTGTTGCCTTCTCCTCCGAGTCTGTCTGCCCGGCGAAGCGCGGCACGGCTGGTGTCAGCAGCCTCCTCCTGCCGAGAGAACGCACAGCTCCCTTCTGCCACGGAGGGCTCAGCACCCATCCTATTTCCAGGCATTTTCTCCAGCCTTGGGGGGTCTTGCCCACTTGGGGGGGGCGGGTGGAGGGTTAGGCTCAGCACCCCAGGAGCAAGGAAAGTGAAGTGCACTCAAGGCTTTCTTTGCAGATCCTTTCCTGTGCCCCATTTTGTCTTTATTGCCACCATGCCAGGCAGGGTGCTGGGCCCACAGTAGGCACTTAATAAGTGTTTGTGGTTCTGAACTGAATTATCTGCTAATAGCATCGGGCTGGACCAGATCGTTCGAGGTCCTTGCCAGCCCTAAGGGCTATGGGTCTGAAAAATGCACCTGCAGCGTGCCTGGCATGGGACTGGGCGCTGATGGGAACAGAGGGTGTTGAAGGCACCAGTGTGTCCCAGGAGGTCACCTTGCAGGAGTGCGGCGAGAAGGAAGTAGAATCACAGGCTCACAGGCGAGAATACCAGGGGCCGGGCAGCGTGTGTCGGCACCTTCCCTGTGTCTTCGAGAAGCGGAGGTTGCTTACCCTCTAAGGGCCCTTGGACAATCGCTTAGCCTGGTTCCACTGTTCTCCTTACCAGTTAGGTTCCTGAAGCCCCGGGGATGACTTGCCCAGGGCCTCGCATCCGTCTGAAACAGACTTAGGAGGCAAACGCAGTGTGGAACCAAAAACAGCTCTGACTCGAACCCTGCCTAAACCCGGATGGGGATTTGAAACTGCTGCTTTTTACGTTAGAATCACTCCCCTGGTGTCTGGACTTACCGAGGCTCAGGCTCTTTGTGTCTCAGCACAGAAAGAATCCAGCGAGAGACAAAGTAATAGGTAAGAAATGGATTTATTAAGATAGGACGCTGGTGAGGGACACGAGCAGGCAGGCGAGGAGGCTCTGCCTGGAGGATTAGGTGGGCTACAGTTTTAGAACCCAGGGAAAGTGGGGAGGGGGAAAGACCAGCTTCTTCCTCTTTCTTTCAGCAGTTGTCAGGCTTACATCCCCAGCCCCTCCTTCGTATTAGGTAAGAGAGTACTGGACCCTCTGAGGTCAAACTAGGTGCTGACTCAAATCAACAGAAGGATAGTAACACAGGCTAGAATATGCTGAATCATCTCAGGTTTCTGTCTAATGAGGGTCTCCTGCTTTGAAATGTCATCTGTCCCTGAAATTCCTCTCCTTGGTTCAAAGGATCATTATCTTGCTGAACTTGAAGACAGGCCCCATTTTATCTTTTTTTTTTGTCATTTTTAGAGCCACATCCACAGCATATGGAGGTTCCCAGGCTAGGGGTCTAATTGGAGCTGTAGCTGCCAGTCTACACCATAGCCACAGCAGCATGGGATCTGAGCCGTGTCTGCGACCTACACCACAGCTCACGGCAATGCCGGATCCTTAACCCACTGAACGAGGCCAGGGATCGAACCCACAACCTCATGGTTCCTAGTCGGATTCGTTAACCACTGAGCCAAGATGAGAATGCCAATGATGGATCCTTAATCCACTGAGCAAGGCCAGGGACTGAACCCGCGTCCTCATGGATACCAGTTGGGTTCGTTACTGCTGAGCCACAACAGGAACACCCAAGACACGCTTTCCTGTCCTGTGAGCTGAGGCCAGCTGGGTGATCACTCTGGTGAGTGGTCACACACCGGCTGAGAGCTTGATCCCTCTCTGGGAGTGGGAAGGGGGATCCGGCAGAGTGTCCCAGAGTCTGCAGTTGGGCTGGAGTCTCTGAGCGGCTTGTTTTGGAGGCCATGGGAAAAGGTGCCTGGGGCGGGGAGGGGTGGGTGTAGCAGGCATGCCCGGTCCTATTAGCTTTGCCTCTTCCCAGCCTCCCTCCGCCTCCGCCCCTTGCTCACTCTGCTTCCATTACCGGCGGGTGAAGTGGAAAATAACCCAGCTCTTAGGGGAGTGCGTGTCTCTGCTCCTTTCTCTGGCTGCTAATGGAACCAGCAGCTGTCCCCATGTGTGTGGCTGCCCTGACCCTCTGAGACCCAGGGTGGAGACCAGCCAGGGAGAAGGACTTTGCTTGCTTCTGTTTCCCACGGGGCACGGAGCTGACATCTTGCAGGGAGCACTGAGAAACAGAGCAATTGATTTGGAGGTGGAGACTTGAGCATAATAACCACAGCTTCCATTTATTGAACGCCTCCTGTGAGTCAGGCAAAATGCAAGTCGTTCTCGTTGCATTATCTTATTTAATCCTCTCACTAACCCCAGGAGATAGGTAGGGATGGCTATCGTCTTTCTTTGTGGGGCGACAGAGGCTCAGAGAGGTCAAGCGACTTGCTCATAGTCACACAGCAAAGAGTGTGGCAGAGCTGGGATCTGCACCGGGACTGCCTAACTCCAAAGTTCTTTCTTTGTGCTGCGAGAGGGTTCCAGGAAGGCACAGATGCGCTGTAGCTCCTATAGCACAGTGCTGCATACTTGGTCCTGCCTCGGATGGGTGAGGAAAGTGGGCAGGAGGGCTGCCCACCCAGAGAGGGGTTTCCTGAGGGAGCCCGAGAGACCACTGGGATCCCAGATGAGGGCATACCGGGTCCGCATCCAGGAACTCAGCATCGTATGTCACACATTTTGAACTTTTGAACTGTCTTTAAAGTCACTTCTGCCTTTTCCTGTGGTCACACTCTATGGGTTGTGTGTCTGTATCTAACCTTAGATGGGTTGTCCACCCATGTTGGGTTCAAGAAATTCAGGTCTGGGACGACTCAGTGATAAGCCCTGTGTTGAATGGGTGAGGTGAGATGAGGCTGGACGGGGCCTTGGAAGCGGACAATGGAAGTTCCGAGGCCATCTGAAGCCTGTGAGAGCAACAGGGCAGTGCAGTCCTGCAGAGAGCCAGACACCGGCTCAACACAGCCCAGCGCTTGGCGTGAGCACAGAGTGGCTGCTTGAAAGCTCTTTGCATAGCATAGGTGCTCAATAAATACTTGGATCAAGAACAAAGGGGCTGGGGGAGTTGCTGTTGTAGCTCAGCAGTCATGAAACCCACTAGCATCCATGAGGATGTAGGTTTGAACCCTGGCCTCACTCAGCAAAGGATCTGGTGTTGCCGTGAGCTGTGGTGTAGGTCGCAGATGTGACTCAGATCTGGCGTTGCTGTGACTGTGGCATAGGCCTGTAGCTGCAGCTCCTATTTGACCCCTGGCCTGGGAACCTCCATACGACACAGGTATGGCCATAAAAGAGAAGGAATGGGCTCCCTCCAGAGGACTTATCATGCCTTTTGCATAAAAAGGAAACAAATGTGCGTTTTTTGAACATACATTATACATCAGGCACGCTGCTAGCCATTCTTGCACCTGCTGTCTCAGGCAGTCTGGGCTTTTGTCAAAGCTGGGCATTTATGCCTCCCCTTGGAGGATGCAACACACGGTGCCCCCAGAAAGGACCCCTCTCCTTGCCTGCAGAAGCTCGAGTCCCATCATTTGCTCATTTCTCCTGGGGAGCCCTCTGGGGTCCACTCTCCGTCTTCATCTTTAGCTCCCCTCTTTCTAATCTCCCACTTTTGTGGTTGTGCCGCCGTATTGCTCTTGAGCTGTCCTCCGAGGGGTTAGAGTGAACAGCAGCAAGGAGCAGGAGGCATGGTGAGGGTTCCAGGCTCTGGGGCCACACACCTCGGGCCCTGGCTGCCCTCTTGCTGACTCGCCCTGTGATCTTAGACAAGCCATGCCCCCCTCTGGAGCCAGGGTCCAGATGCTGGAAGGTGATGGGGTGGGGAAGCACTCAGTGCCTTCTTAGGTCTTTCCCTGCCTTGTGGTTCTGTTCTGGGGTTCTTTTCCTCCTGTCGCTTCCAGGCAGAGTTAACCACGTGGGATCTGTGAGTCCTCGCTTCCCCACTTTCTGGCACCGGGACGTCAGACCTCTTTAAGCCTCAATTTCCTCATCCTTACAGTCATACCCTCCTTGTGGGCTGTGTGAGGACAAATGAGATAATGCATAGAATCACAGAAAGTGCCTGATCCAGGGCCAGGGCGAGTGCCCAGAAGAAGCTCCGCTGATATTTCTTTGTCTTCCTCCCCCTCTTTCTCTCCTTCCTTGTCACCATCATCATCGTATTTGTTGCAGCAGGAGTGGGATCTCGGCTACTGTCACTCTCTGCCCTGGGGCAGAGCCAGCCCAGTCACCAGACCCTGTTCTGTTCTCTTGGAAGAAACCCCGGGCCTCTGGTCTGTTCCGTCTCAGCTTCTTTCCAACCGCTGGTGTATCTCACCCACTTTCAATTCCACCGTCATTTGGTTTGATCTCAGCCGACCCCATCAAAGGGCAGGAGGGCCAAGGAGAAACCAGAATAGATGATCCTAGAGTACCAATCAAGTCCAGCCCAGGAAATGGTCCTGGGGCAGAGGCTGCAGGAAAGAGGAGACGCAGGGGGCAGGGCTGGTGAGAGCCTGGGAGGCTCGGAGGATTGCTTCTGCATCCTTGTTCTGAAGGATGAGCAGCAAGGACTGGAAGACTTTGAAGCTCCAGCAGTACCCCTCTGGGGTCCAATAGCCTGGCGACTTGCGGCCTGACTCCTGCAATGTTCTCTCTTCCTTCTTCACCCCAGCCCTTGCCCCCACCCAAGTCCCCTGCCTCATATTTCAGTGTAGCCTTCCAGCTCTGTGGCTGACCACCATTTCCCAAGCATACCCAGCAAAGCCATCCGGTGTTTAGATGGGGACCACAGGGCACAGGGCCTGGAGATCAGCAGGGGCCATCCTGTGCAGTGGGAAAAACTCCCAGCAGAGATCGGGTTCTGGTCTCAGCTCTGACATGAATTCCCTGGATGACCAGGAGGAGTTGCTTTCTGGTCCTCAGTTTCCACATCCATGAAATGGGACAGTAAAGCTCAGTGATTCCTGATGGACTTTCAGCTCTATTCGTCTGCTTCTGAACGTCTCAGGGGCCTCCAGCTATGGCCACAGTACGGATGCCTTCCTCCTCCTGGACCCCAAGATACTTCTCTGCAGAGCAGAAGCGTTACCGGCTGCCCTTCCCTCCCCCTTCCTTCCCTCCCCCTTCTTCCTTCCTCCCTTCCCTTTTTATGAGCACCTGCTATGGGAGGTGCCGAGTTAGACCCTGGAAGTGTGGGCTACGTATGGAGGTAGACACAGTTTTCTCCGCAGAGGCCCCCATTCTGGGGGGAAGGTCCTGCGGCCATGCAGCCACTGCCCAGACTGGGGAGGTGGGAGGGATGCTAGAGATGGGAGGCCGCGGAGGACGTGACTGGTCTCGCGGGAGTTCGGGGGAAGCCACGGGGAATCTTCACGGAAGAGGCAACAGAACTAGGTCTTGAAGGATGAGCAAGAAAACGCCTTACTGACATGGTAGCCTAGGGCCCTGGGTGCGAGGACCAGCATCGGCAAGGAAGGGAGGCCTAAGGATGGAGGCATATTTAGGGAAGGGGGGGGTCCTAGGTGGTTGGAGTGTCCAGTGCGGGAGAGTGTGGAGAGCTGAGCGATAAATGAACCACAAAGGAGGATCTGGGCCAGATCAGAGAGGATTTGGGGCTGTATCCATTTTCCACAAACCATGTCTCTATTGATAATAATGATAATGATAACAATAGCTAACAGAGCTCATTCTATCTCAGAGGCTCTTCTAAGCACTCAGCATGTGTTCTGTTTCATCCTCCCTCAATCCTTTGCACTATTAGCATCCCCATTTCTCCGAGGAGAAAACTGAGGCCCGGAGAAGTCCCTTGCTTGGGGTCACACAGCTGAATGTGACAGGGATTCAAATCCAGTTAGTCTAGCTTCACCACCTGTCCTCCGAGCCACCAAGAGGAGGGAGAGGCATGCAGCCCCCAAAGGGTGCCAGCTGCCCCAGGCCCGAGGTTTTCCTCACTGGGCTGGGGCTCCTCCCTGGCCGGACCACCCATCACCTCTCACCCGCCCTCCCAGGCAGACAGGCGAGGGATGGCGGCCGGGAGCCTGAGTTTCAGGGGGAACATCCGTGCATCTGTGCCCAGTTCTGAACATCTGCCTCCATCTTGATCTGATTACTCGCATCTTCTCCCTGCTGGCGGGAGACTGCACCTGCTTCCTGTGGTCTTAATTAAGCCGCATTTTTGTTTTTATTTACTTAGCACTGGACTGGGACAAAGTACCCCCAGCTCACAAATGAAGGGTGGCTGGTGAAGAGGCGGGGCCAGCCAAGTGTTGATTTTTTGTGCAAGGGAGAGCCTTGGCCCCTGACAGGTGCACCCCACAACCCTGAAACTTTCAGGGACCCCCCACTGCCTACCTGCGCTGGCCAAGAAGGTCGCACATTCCCTGACATGCCCATCAAGCCTTTCCCTGACTTTGATTTAGTAGTTCTTTTTTTTTTTTTTTTGGTCTTTTTAGGGCCATACCCGCGCGTATGGAGGTTCCCAGGCTAAGGGTCAAATTGGAGCTGTAGCTGCTGGCCTACACCACAGTCACAGCAATGTGGGATCCCAGCCGTGTCTGCGATTTATGCCACAGGTCTCAGCAACACTGGATCCTTAACCCATTGAATGAGGTCAGTGATCGAACCCGCGTCCTAATAGATGATAGCCGCATTCGTTAACCACTGAGCCATGACGGAAACTCCCATGATTTAGTAGTTCTGAGCCCTTGGCTAAGATACTTAATCTTACAGAGCCTCAGTTTCCACATCTATAAGCTGTGCTTAATGATACTCAACTTTCAGAACGAATGTGATGGATATGATATTGCCTAAAGCTCTAACCTGAGGCTGGCACACAGTAGGTGCTTAAGCACTTTCTCCAGGTTTTATATCATCCTCCTCAAGCCTCTGTGGGATATGGACTATTGTTTTTCCCATTTTCCAGAGGAGAAAACTGAGGCCTGGGGTGGTGAAGTGACTGTTCTAAGGCCAAGTGGCAAAGGCTTCAGGTGCACTGGTCTGTTCTTCTGTCTGGGCCATCCTTCCACGCACGTCCTGCTTTTGGTCCAAATTGTACCACTTGCTTTTGCTGTTTCTCATCATCTCTGCTTTGCTTGCGTGGTCCCCTGCCCTGGGCTCCACACCTTCAAGTCTTTCTCTACTGCTGTCCCTTCAGAAAGCCTTTCCTGACTTGTTAACAGAACAGAATTTCTCTCCCTACTCTGAACTTGTGCCTTTCTTGAATTTTTAAAGATTTTATTAAAAACATTTTTTTTTCAGCTCCTGTCATGGCTCAGTGGTAACAAGCCCAACTAGTGTCCATGAGGTTGCAGGTTGGATCCCTGGCCTTGCTCAGTGGGTTGAGGATCTGGCATTTCTGTGAGCTGTGGTGTAGGTCCCAGACGCAGCTCGGATCTTCCCAGGCTAGGGGTTGAATTGGAGCTGCAGCCACAGGCCTACGCCAATGCAACCCCTAGCATGGGAACGTCCATATGCTGCAGGTGTGGCCCTAAACATAAAAAAAAAAATTTTTTTTAATTTTAAAAACTTGTGGTCAAATACTCATAAAATTTACTGTCTTAGCCATTTTTAGACATATATGTAGCTGTTTTAGATCCTTTCATTGCTGTGCAATCAATCTCCAGAACTTTTCCATCTTTTAAAACTGGAACTCTACAGCCATTAAAAATTAATTCCCTAGGGGTTCCTGTTGTGGTGTGGAGGAAACGAATCTGACTAGCATCCATCAGGACGCAGGTTCGATCCCTGGGAACTTCCACATGCTACAGGCGCAGCCCTAAAAAGCAGAAACAGAAAACAAACAAACAAAAAACCCAGACAAACAAAAACCACCCTCCCCGTTCCCTCCTTCTCCCAGGCTCTGGTAAATCACCATTCCACTTTCTGTCGCCATGAATTGACTCTTCTGGGTTTTCAGAGCAGTGGAATCACTCAGTGTTTGTCTTTTGGTGACGCTGATTTCATTTAGTGTAACGTTTTCAAGATTCATCCACATTGTGGCATGTGTCAGAATTTCCTTCCCTCTAAGGTTAAATAATATGCTATTATGCAAATAAACCATCTTTGTTTATCATGCATCCGTCCATGGATGCTTGGGTTGCTTCTGTCTCTTGACTATTGTGAATGAGGCTGCTTGAACGTGGGTGTACAAACACCTGCTTGAGTTTCTGCTTTGTCAGTCTTTTAGGTGTATACCCAGAAGTGGGGTTGCTGGATCAGACAGTAACTTCATATTTCATTTTTTAAGGAACTGCCATGTTATTTCTGGTCATAGACTCTTAGACATGGGAACAACTTCAGAAACCACACATGCTTGTGCACAGGGAAATGAGGGCCCAGCCATGGGCCCTTCCTTCTGCCTCTCATGTGAATTGGTGGTCTTGACCAGAACCCAGGAGTCGGGGTTCTCAGTGCATGACTCTTGTACCTTTACAGTTAGCTATGGGAGGAGTTCCCGTCATGGATCAGCAGAAATGAATCTGACTAGTATCCATGAGGACGCAGGTTCGATCCCTGGCCTCGCTCGGTGGGTTAAGTATCTGGTGTTGTGAGCTGTGGTGTAGGTCAGATTCGGCTCGGATCTGGGTTGCTGTGGCTCTGGCATAAGCCAGTGGCTATAGCTCCAATTCAACCCCTAGCCTGGGAACCTCCATATGCTGAGGGTGTGGCCAAAAAAAAAAAAAAGAGAGAGAGAGAGAGAGAGAATTTGGCTATGGGAAACCCTGCCAAGGCATGGGGATCTGAAGTCACACGGTTGCCTGGGCAGACAAGCAGGTGGCACCTCCTTACCCAGTGCCTTCTGCTCCCCAGGGCTCAGAGCCCTTCCCATCCTGAGCTCCCCTTTGGGTCTCCAAAACTGCCCCCTGCTCCCAGGCTGATGATGATGCTGTTGGATGCTGAGGAAAGAGCACGACATGGAGAGGTGTGGCTCCATCTGTGTCATTCTCTACTTTCGGACCTCAGTTCACCGTCCTGTACATTTGGGACGGGGGTGGGGTGGGGTGGGGTTTGCGGGGCTGGGGCAGATGATTTCTCAGGCTCCGACAGCTCTGCAGCCTGGCTCCGGGGTGTGCTCACCAGCTCCCCCTGGTGGAGACACCGCCAGTCCCGCATTAGCACCATGGACTCCAAGCTCTGGGATTCTCTTTGCTTACAGGTGGGCAAACAAAGGCCCTGGGAAGAGGAGGGCAAATGAGAACCCAGGCATCCAGGCTCCCCAGAGAGCAGCGCTCTGCATCTTTCCTCTCCCTCCTCACTGTGACTGACAAGCGGTGGGGGACCCCAGCCCCAGCTGATCCTGCGCTATCTGTTCCCAGCCCCCCAGCCCCTAGAGTCAACATTGCTGGTGACCGAGGGGAACAACTCCCCAAAGGCCTTCATCCGCAGGCTTTGGGGGAGGCCCTGTGCCATTAGGGTCAGCCTGTTACCCTGAGGGCATTAAGGATGGATGAGGTTCAATACGTGAGAGAGACAAGAGGCGGCCGGGTCTGTAATAAAAGTCCCCTCCCGCCCCAGCTGGCCAGCACCATGGAAACATGAAGGGGTGGTTGCATCACTTATTTATTACTGACCACTTAGGCAGCTGTTCTGGGCTTCTGCCCAGAGCACCCTCCTCCCTCTTCACATCTACCGGGCCCTCTCCTTCCCCAGGCCGCCTGCTCCCTGCTTCTGCTCTGTCTGGAACTTCCCAGGCTACCTGGGGCTCAAGCGCAGAGGGCAGGCCCCTCACAGCCACACAGCAGCACGCGGGGCCAAGGCTGTCATCATGACCCCAGCCTCCCAGGTAAGCAGACTGCCTCTCAGAGAGTTAAGTGGTTCACTTAAGGGCATACGGTCGCTAAGTGGCAAAGGCAGGACTGGACCCCAGTCAAGTTAATCGAATGACCTGTGGAGTTCGTGTTTCTTTTTTGGCCACCCCTGTGGCATAAGGAAGTTCCCAGGCCAGGGACTGAACCCTGAGCCGCCGCAGAGACAATGCTGGCTCCTCAGCCTGCTACGCCCTGGAGGGAGCTCCCACTCGCTAAGTTCTTATGTGGCCTCCTGGCTGGTTTGGGGCCACACTGGAAGTGGGCAGAAGACATCTGGCTCTGGCCAGGTCAGGGACCAAATGGGTGCTTCGGCTCTGGAAGCCAGCCTCGCTCCTGGATGATGGGGACGGCAAGTCTGCTCTGGGATTCCAGAAGGAGCTGTGTCTGGAGTTCCCATCGTGGCTCAGCGGTTAACGAATCCGACTAGGAACCATGAGGTTGCGGGTTCAATCCTGACCTCACTCGGTGGGTTAAGGATCCAGCATTGCCGTGAGCTGTGGTGTAGGTCACAGACGCAGCTTGGATCCTGTGTTGCTGTGGCTGTGGTGTAGGCCGGCAACTGCAGCTCCGATTAGACCCCTAGCCTGGGAACCTCCATATGCCGCGGGTGCGGCCCTAGAAAAGGCAAGTGGAAATGAATCCAACTAGTATCCTTGAGGACGCATTTCGATCCCTGGCCTCACTCAGTGGGTTAAGGATCCGGCGTTGCCGTGAGCTGTGGTGTAGGTCACAGACGCGGCTCTGATTCCACGTTCCTGTGGCTGTAGTGTAGACCGGCAGCTGCAGCTCTGATTGGAGCCCTAGCCTGGGAACCTCCATAAAAAGCAAAAAACAAAACAAACAAACTAAAAAAACTATGTTCATGGTTTCCGTTTTCCAGATGAAGAAAACTGAGGTTTGGCGAGATTCAATAGTTCTCCCAGGCTACACTGCTTTGATTCGGCTTTGGACCCAGCTCTCCTGGCCCTCAGAGTTCCTAGCCTTCTCCGGAGACCTTGTTACCTTCCACGTGCGAGTTCAGGCAGGGCCTGGTTCTATCTCACTCTGGCCCTTGCACTTGCCTGGATGGGGGCTGTGCCTCTTCCCAAGTTCCCCTTGCGGGGCTGCCCCTGGTGAGTGGTGACCTCAGATTTGGTCCATTGTCAAGCCATCGTCCCCCCCCCGGGGGGGGGGCTGCTGATCAGCTGATCAGCAGCTGCCTGGCTGAATAATTCATCGGAATTTGTTCACTCTTCCTGGTGGTGAGTGGCTCTCAAAATCCCGGCCACAGCCCCCTCCCAGGTCCAGCTGCCCTGGCCTCCACCCCCTCTCCGATTTGGCCACCAGAAAGCCGTTCCAGGACTGGGGCCGTGTGCACTGGCCATGAATTATTCAGGTCTTGTTTGGCTGGAGCCCGGACGGATATTGGTGCTGGAGGAGAGTCTGGGCCACGCGGTCCATCCCATTTGGGGGCACAGGCAAGAAGCATGTGGGAGGCAGAGCTGTCTCCATCCCCGCCTCCCTTGGAGCAGAAACCCAAGTGCTGTCGGGTCCGGAGTTATCTGCCAGTGCTGAGGCCCGGGGAGCAGGGAGCTCCCCACTCTCGAAGCCCAGGGACGGCACACGGTTCCCCCATCAGGTCGATCACCGGGTTGTGGCCATCAGCAAGGGGACACCACATCCCATCGGAAGGGCCGAGCACGTGGTAGGGAGTCAGACAGCCTCGGTGTAAACCCTGACTCTTCTTCTTTGCGGCTGTGTGCCCTTGGGCAAGTTACTTAACCTCTCTGTGCCCGGTTGGTTTTTGTCCTTAAAATGAGGACATCGGTGGTCCCCACCTCACAGAGTGGCTGTGCAAAGTGAATGAAGTGCTCCATGCCTTGGAGGTGCTGGTGAATATACCTGGTGAATATACCTTCGTATAATGATGATTTTATCTTGTTGCCGTTGGTGGCGTGGATCCCACCTTGTACCTACACACCGCCCTGTATTGTCACCGCTCAGTTATTGCCATGCCTCTCCCATCATCCAGAGAGCCTTTTGTGAGAAGGTCCAGGGTCATGTTTTTTTTTTCTTGGCGAGAGAAAATAGTTCCCTTCTCTGAGATCTAGTCCTGAGGTGGCTCCTTGTAGCTGCGTGGTAAACGCTTGTTGAATGAATGAATAAAAGAATGAGAAATTGCCCTCTGGAGATGCAACGGGCTGATTTATGAAGCACTGAGTAAGCGCCTTATTGCTGGGAGTGTCTCACTGGGTCGCAATTCACCAGGCATTCCATAGCCAGGATTGATGCCCTGGTTAGAAAAATGCGCTTTAAAACTCCTCCTCTCTCATTAAGCTGCTGTGTTTCTAGGATTCAATGAACACATACGGGCTGTTGGAGTTGGTGGGGGGGGTGTTGACGGTCATGACCGCGAAGACGATGATGGAGGGGATGACTCCTACGGCGGGAGGGAGGTGGGGTGAAGTGGACAGAGGAAACAGCGGGTCCACTGGCCCAGCCTATCACACGCTGTGCTTCTCATGGGCAAGGAATTATTCATCTCCTCTGTATTCCCGCTGCCTGGTACTCAGTGAGCCTGAGACAGAAATTCACTGACTGCGGAGTTCCTTTCATGGCTCAGCAGTTAACGAACCCGACTAGGATCCATGAGGACGCGGGTTCAATCCCTGGCCTCGCTCAGTGGGTTAAGGATCCGGCGTTGTTATGCGCTGTGGTGTAGGTCGCAGATGCGGCTCAGATCCCACATTGCTGTGGCTGTGGTGTAGGCCGGTGGCTACAGCTCTGAGTCGACCCCTAGCCTGGGAACCTCCATATGCCGCCAGTACAGATCTAAAATAGCAAAAAAATAAATAAATAAATAAAAGAGAGAGAGAGAGAGAGAGAAAAAGAAGTTCACTGATTGAATGAGTGTTCTCAGTCCTTAGACAACTAGGCAGACTCAGGAATCACTGCCCAAGCCAGCGTTCCGACTCCTCTGTCAGCCCCCAGCCCTTCTGTTTGCCCTTTGCCTCAGTTTCCCCAGCCAGAGAATGGGTCACGTGACTTGCCTCCCTTCCCACAGTCGCCTCATCCCAACTGGCCAGTCCTGGCCGTGCTAGACCTGTCTGGCTGGACCCCTGCCGCCAGGGTCCTCGCAACCACAGATCTGGGGGTCCTATACCCCCCGCACACACCATGCAACGGTGACAAGCTATTTTGATATTTCTGTTGCTCTCAGAAAGACAGCTTCCCAAGATTCAAGGCCAGGTGGTGCTGGTCTTTTTTTGGAGGTGCTAATTAATAATTTAACTTTGTATAATGATAATTTTATCTTGTTGCAGTTTGTGGATTTATGATTATCTCATCCAGCCGGTGCCTGGTGTTCAGCACAGAGCACCACGCCCGCCGTCTCCGGGAATGTGCTGCTGGGGGGAGTTCCCCACGCGGTGGGGAGTCGGGTGCGGGGAGCCGGTGCCGGGAGAGGCCCCCGCAGGGAAGGGCTCCCGAACCCGTTTCCTGGGCTGGGACACTGCTGTCTGTGGGGTGGGGCGGCTTTCTGGAATCTCTCGGGGCCTATTTTGCCTGGGCACAGGGGATGCAGCCAATGGCCCTTCATCTGCGGAAATGGGTACCAGGAGGAAGCCCAGTATCCAGACGCCTGTCACAGCGGAAGCGCCCCCCGAGAAAATGTCTGCACTTGCCCTCCACCATCGGGGAAACTGAGGCCAGAGGCAGGGAGGGACTAGCTTAGGGTTATGTGGCAGCCGCTCACAGAGCTCATTCCAGAGGCTGGGCCTCCCCGTCCCCAGCTGAGACCCCCCCGCCCCATAGCTCCTGCCTCTGTGCCAGCTGACTCAGCCCGCACGCCCTCTCCCCTGGGCCCTTGATGGGGAGCAGTCCAAGCGCATCTGGAAGGGGATGAGCACTCAGGCCCCTTCCTCCCACGAGGACTGGGGACCAGAGTGCCCTGACTGCCTTTCCTGCCGCTGGGGGAGAGCCGGGAACAGGCTGAAAGACAGGGGATTGGTGAGCGGGGCTGGGAATCCCTGTCTAACGAATTCAAGACCTTCTCATGGCCTCATGTTCTCCATGTCTTAGGGGGGTGGTGACACTGGCAACCTGTTGTCCGGAAGTGGGTGTGACTTAAGACTCTACTGACGTGGAAGAGACAGCAGGCAGAGCTAGGACCAGGGGCTAGGAGGGTTCCAGTCTTCAAAGTCTCCAGTGCTTGAGAGGGAGCCACGAGGCTGGAGCAGGAGGCAGGGGCCCAGGCTCTGGAAGACTGCGACTGACATCTTCACTCGACTGACATTTTAAGTCGATTGAGGAGTTCCCGTCGTGACGCAGTGGTTAACGAATCCGACTAGGAACCATGAGGTTGCGGGTTCGATACTTGGCCTTGCTCAGTGGGTTAAGGATCCGGTGTTGCCGTGAGCTGTGGTGTAGGTCGCAGACGCGGCTCGGAACCCGCTTTGCTGTGGCTGTGGCGTGGGCCAGTGGCTACAGCTCCGATTAGACCCCTAGCCTGGGAACCTCCACATGCCGCGGGTGTGGCCCTAAAATGACAAAAAGGCCAAAAAAAAAAAAATTAAGTCTATTGACATCTTCAGTCAAGGCAGCAGTGATTTAGTGCCTTAGGTGAGACCTTTTGCCTCTGGGGCTTCAGCTATTTTCCCGCTCTACCAGGAAAAGCACTCCGGGAGGATGTTAGAGGCAGCATCTGAGTGTTTGTGCTGGGCTGTGGGCTCCCCCGGTCTCCTTTGCCTTCGGGTTGGGGCTGTGGATCTGGGCTTGGGACCATCTCTGTCCATCAGAGTTCTGGTCCCCTCCACCCAAAGCTGGGCTGCGGGCCAGGCCCCAGGTTGGTCTCAGCCCATGCTAATGTGATGCTAATTCTGAAGACCAGATTGGCTGCAGCATCAAAGTGTTTAGGGACCCTCCTGACAGCTCGAGAAGCCCCCAGCCACTCTGAGCAGCTCGAATGCTAAGCCAGGATGTTCTCCCAGCAATTGTACCTGTCTCTTCTCATTAGAGCTGACGCCCACGGTACCTGCCGGGGGGCCGCGGGTAGAGCTGGCCACGTTCCCTCCCAGGGCCTCCAGGGGGGCTAGTGCTGGGTCTGGCCGGGTCCCTGGGGACTCTGGAGGCTTGGGCGGTGCCAGGATCAGGTCTGGCCCATTCCGGATCTCCATGGCTGCCGCTGGAGTGGAAGATCTCTCAGGGACCCTTCACACTCAGACTGACGCAGTGACCTTTCTTTGTTTTGACTTCTCCGTCCAGGGCCTACGACAGTTTGCATTCAGACAAATCTCAACTGTGACACAAGCTTCTCCCCCTGGATACTTAGAATTCAAGAATCTTAGAAGGTCAGAACACTATGCTCTAAACGATCAACAGATGCAAGGTTTTTTTCTTTTTTTTTTTAAGCAATAGTTTTTGATTTGCCTTAAAAAAAATGTCCAAAAAATGTATATGCAAATACACCAGTAAGCCTGTATTATAATACAGAAGGTCACTCTTTCCCCGCCCTTCCTATGTACACTCCTTTTTTTTGGCCTCATCCGTGCAGAATTTCTGGGGCCAGGGATCGAACCTGCATCTCAGCAGTGACAGCTCAGGATCCTTAAGCCACCAGGGAACTCCTCTGACCTCCGCTCTTGCTCTTTTGGGGATGACACATTCTTAACTCTTTCAGCTGCTGCTCTTGCTGTGCGCCGTCATATTTCTAAGTAATACGTGTATGATGCTGTCTCTTGCTTTATCGCTTTTCGACAACATCTATTGACTGCCTATTATGGGAGCTGAGGGTTTTGCTCTGCTACCTGCCGTACTCCTGTCCCCTCCTCCTTAGATAGTAACATTGCACTTTTCAGTCAACTCTGGAGCCTCATTATGTGGCTCGCTTCAGATTCAAGGTATGGACTGTGATTCTCTTTTCTTTCTTACGCATTTTTCTTTCATTATTCATTTTCTCCTTCATTGTCAAGACAGTAAGTCGTCTTCAGGTAGCCATCGGTTAGTCTACATTTCTCAGAGTCCCTTCCAGTTAGGGAGGACTCGTATGGCTAGAGTTATCCTTTGGGCTAAGGCTGTTAAGAGCTTGTCTGGGTCTTCCACCTTTCTGTTCCTGGAGAGGAAACTGTAGGTCACGGGGTTTGTGTCTGCAAATACAGAGGGAAGGACTGCCTGGGCAGTACGGGCATGGGGCGTGAGATAAATAAACTCTTATTACCTATGGTGACATCTACCCAGAAAAAAATATACCCAGAGGTAATAAAAATCACCTAACTTTTTCGATTGCATAAATTTTTAAAAAAATTGAAGCAGAGTTGATTTTATCATGTTGTATTCATTTCTGGCACACGCCAAAGCGGTTCAGTTATACACATGTCCTTTTTCAGGTTCTTTTCCATTATAGTTTATTACAAGATGTTGAATATAGTCGTCTGTGCTACACGGTAGGACCTTGCTCTCTTCCATTGTACATGCAGTAGTTTGTATCTGCTTATTCCAGCTCCTAATTTACACTCGCCTTCACCTTGGTAATCCTAAATTTGTTTTTTATATCTGTGAGTCTGTTTCTGTTTTAGAAAGAAGTTCATTTGAATCACTTTTTAGATTCCACATACAAATGATATTGCATGGTATTTGTCTTTCTCTTTCTGACTTACTTCATTTAGTGCGATAATCTCTAGATCCATCCATGTTCCTGCAAATGGCATGATTTCATTCTTTTTTTATGACTGAGTAGTATTCCGTTGAATATAGGTACCACATCTTCTTTACCTATTCCTCTGTTGATGGATATTTAGGTTTCTTCCACGTCTTGGTTATTGTGAGTAGTGATGCTGTGAATATTTGGGTATTGTATTGCTTTCTGAAATTTTTCCAAACGGTGCATGTCATTATTATCATTACTATTGTTATTATTATTTATTAAGTATTTCATTTGCAAGTGTTATCTTACTTAGGTTCACCTATCAGTTCCTCCTGTTTCTCTGGATTCTTCCTTCCTGGAGCCCTGAATTTCTTATTTCATTCTGGCTTATTACTCTCTAGGGCTGCTGCAAAGGCTTTATTCTGGGAATTTCCTCTGCCAGACTTCTATGTTGAATCTCCTATTTTTTCGATTCTTGGTTTACTTCCCATTTTTGCTGGAGTACATCCTTGGGTAGCTTACTAAGTAGCATTTAAAGTGAATTTTCTGAATCCTTACACATATAAAACAATTCTATATTTTCAGCATTTACCTTAATTGTGTGACGAGGTATATGATTCTATATCGAAAACAAGAGCCCAGGGAGTTCCCTTCGTGGCCCAGCGGTTAACAAACTCTACTAGAATCCACGAGGATGCAGGTTCGATCTCTGGCCTCGCTCAGTGGGTTAAGGATCCATCACTGCCATGAGTTGTGGTGTAGATCACAGACGAGGCTCAGATCTGGCATTGCTGTGGCTGTGGTGTAGGCTGACAGCTACAGCTCTGATTCGACCTTTAGCCTGGGAGCCTCCTTCCATATGCTGCAAGTGCGGCCCCATAATAAGCAAAAAAAAAAAAAAAGAAAAAGAAAAAGAAAGAAAGAAAGAAAAAAGAAAACAAGAGCCCAATCACATAAGAGCTTTCAAGCTTTTGATAATGTTCACTCAACTAACATCCAGTGGCCCAAAGCAACCCAAAGTCAGGAGACCTCTTTAGAGGCGGGAGCTACAAAATCACGGGGCAAAAGATTTGATAATGAGATGATTACAGTGTTAGACAATCAATGCACTCCACCACCATCCTTTAAATAGTATCTATCTATCTATCATCTATATTTTTTGCCACATTTATCTACTTTTTGGAGGGTTTTGTTGACATTGTTTTATAACATGCGCTGTGTATTTTATTTCACATTTCCAATTTTCTAGAGTTTTTTCTGGTTCTCTCTTTATTTTCATTGTATCCGATTGCTATTTGATGAATGCAATATATTTTCTATCTCTGTTGGAATATTTATTACTCTCTAAGATTCTTTTTAATTCTTTGCTTTATCTCGTTCCCCCCTGGGTTGTCCACCCGGCTTTGTTGTGCTTGGCCTCCTCCGTGTTGGTGGTAGAGCACATAGCATGGGTCTGGGTGTGGACTTAGAGGCAGATGGCCTTGGCCCATCACTCAGTTCTGTGGCTTACTAACCTGCACTTGGGCTTGCCCTGTTTCTTCCTCAAAGTCGTTATCTGTAAAATGGGAACAAAGCTAGTTACCTGCCACAAATGATTGTTGGGAGAATTAAAAAAGTCACGGGGCAGGGGGACACCCCTGGAAATGTCCTTAGCACACAGTGCAAAGACTTGTTATTGCGGGTTTTTTTTTGGGGGGGTCTTTTTAGGGCCGTACCCACGGCATATGGAATTTCCCAGGCTAGGGGTTGAATCGGAGCTACAGCTGCCAGCCTACACCACAGCCACAGCAACATGGGATCTGGGTCCGTCTGCAACCTACACCACAGCTCAAGGCAACACTGGATCCTTAACCCACTGCGTGAGGCCAGGGATCTAACCTGTGTCGTCATGGATACTAGTTGGGTTTGTCACCGCCGAGCCACGACAGGAATTCCATGCTCCCAAATTTCTTGTTCAAATAAAACTTTTCGGTAGCCAATGCGTAAAGCAGAGGAAAGTGAAACTGCCCTGGTGGGAGTGGGAGGGGCCTGGAGAGCCCCCTCCCACTTGCTTCTTTCTCCCCCACCAGCCTCCCTCTGAGAGCCTGGCTTTCTAGCCTTCACTTTGCGAATCTTGAGAGACACCTATCCCTGCCTTCATTGCACAGGTGACCAAGTCCAGGCTAAGAGAAGACAGTGTCGAGAACTTGGCCTCTGACACTCGCCCCACCCCCAGTTCCACGCTTTCTCCTTCTTGCTTCTGAATTGAGGGTGGAGTGGTTGCCTTCCATTTATAATGTGAAGGATAAAATCTCAACTTCCTGCCCCCAGACCCTTCGGGGTCTCCTTTTCCCGACTCTCATCTCGCCATTCTATTTTCATCCCTGCCACCTCTGGGGATAAGGACAGGGGCCCATAACTGCTACCTGCTGGGGAAAGTAGCTCTACCTTTGATGTGTCCTAAAATGGTCTCTTCCCACGATTTGGCCCCCGCCAGCCTCTGGGACTTGAACTCTCGCTCCTCCCCTTCAGAAGCCCCCCTGTCCCAGTCAGCAGAAGCTCTGCTCCCCTCACCCGCACCCCCTCGCATTTTAACAGCCCCCCAAGTCATGGATTCTAACAGCCAGCCCAAGTCTTTCCATTTCTGTGTCTTCAGGGCAAAACTCTCTCTTCCTTCAAGGTTTAGTGTAGGTGCCACCTTTGCAGAGAAGTCCCGCCTTGAGAAAGTGACCCGCCTTGAGCTTCATTTATTCATCTGTAAAAGGAGTGGCCTGGAGCCTGCCTTCCTGGGGAAAATTAAAATGCCGACAGAAAAGCTTGGCTCAGTACTTATCTCACACACAGAAAAGGTGGCTCAATCAATGTTAGCTCTTATTATTGTGTGTGCGTTTATTGTAGAAATGCGCCATTCTGTCTTTTGGTGTGTGTCTAATTTCTCCACTAGATGGGTGGGTCTCAGCTCTGACTACACTTTAGAATCATCTGGGGGGCTTTTTAAAAACATGTTTGCCTGGGCCCCATTTCAGATCAATTGACTATGAACCTCAGGGGATGGGACGGGGGCAGGAGGCAGTAATACTGAACTGGCTGAGAGCAAAGACCAGGCATTGCCTACTTTTTAATATGTGATACTGTGATTTATAATAAGAAATGTGACATATATGTATATGTGTCATTGTTTCTGGCAATGAACTCCTATAACCCTTGGAATTTCCTAGCTGTTCAGAGTGCAAAGTCATTTTCTGTTATGCTAATGGCGCTACTTTGGGACAGCCCTTAAGTCAGCTAGGATGGGGCCTGGTCACCAGAGGAACCAACCAGGAACTTAATTAGAGGGTTGGAAACTTCAGTCCCATCCCAGAACTCTGGGGAGGGGACAGGGGCTGGAGATGGAGTTCAGTGGCCAGTGGCCAATGCTTTGATCAACTGTGCTTATGTGATGAAGCTTCAACTGCAAAGGATGGGGTTCAGAGAGCTTGTGGGCTGGCGAACATATGGAGTTCACGCAGAATGGCTTGCTCAGGGAGCACGGAAGCTTCCCGCTTTGTCCCTATACCCTGCCCTATGCAGCTCTTCCATCTGGCTATTGCTGAGTTGCATCCGCTTGTATAAACCAGCAACCTAGTCGGTAAAATGTTTCTCCGAGTTCTGTGAGCCATTCTAGCAAATTCATCAAACCTAAGGAAGGGGTCTTCGGAAACTCCAGCCTATAGCTTGTCAGTCAGAAGCACAGGTGATAATCAGCAGGGGGTGGGGGGGTTAATCTTTTGGGACTGACCTTTAACCTGAGGGCTCTGATGCTATATCTCCATGAGAAAGTGTCAGAAGTGAGCTGTGGGTGGAAAAAAAGGCAGGGCCATCAGCCTCCAGCTTAAAAGCGTGTAGAAAGAGAAAGGAAAAAACAAAATATAGAGGTCCTGGAAAAACTGTGATCTGCTCTTGGAATACCAAGAAGGTTACACTAGGAAGGAACTTTAGATAGTTAAGGCTTATGGGCCCTGCGAAGGGAACAAACAGGCCTGCTGTAAAAGTTAATGCTGTGCTGAGATAAGATCTGATGATTGATAGAGCAAACTCTGTTAATCATACGACCCTCATAAGATACGTTTCCTGTGTTGGTTTAGCAAGCTTTATCCATAATCTCTTCGAAATTTTTACCTCCCACACTTTTCCACGTAGCCTTTGTTCACAATCCTAATAAAAGATAGACCCCCGAGTTTGCTCGGGGCTCTTATTTGTCAGAGCATTAGCTGTCTCTGTGTTTTTCTTAAGCTGATCTCCAGGCATAGCCTAAGTTCTGATCGTCGCAGATGACGACAGGGAGCTGAACTGTAGGGACCGCCCGCTGGCGTGGAAGAATTGCTTGGAAATAGGTGCAGAGTCGTGTTATTATATAAGGCACCTCGCATCCAGGATTCCATAGCTGTTGACTGGATGAATGAATTGAGTGGAAGAAACAAAGTCACAGCCGGAATGAGAGGGTCTTTGCGAACATGGATTTCACATTGAGGTTAATCAGGACTAGACCTGGTAGGCTGACGGGTGCCCAGCTCCGGGGTCACATTTATGATGGCTTGTGACCCACAAAGTGCTTAGAGGAGACCTTATTGCCATCCAGAATGGACGCTAGTCTTCCTCTTCTTGGTGATCCCATGGGACAGATGAGGAGACTGCGTGACTGCAGAGCCAGGCCCTGGACCTGTGTCTCCTGACATCTGGTCCTGCGCGTGCCCAGCACTTTTGGAGTTTTGGAGGCCCTGGGGCACCCATTCTGGCTTCTGGGAGTGGGTCCTGGGGAGGGCAGGAAGAGGAGTGGGAACTTGCCTGGAGAAGCTTCAGTGGTGGTGGAACTTGCACGCGCGCGCGTGTTTGTGTGTGTGTGTGTGTGTGTGTGTGTGTGTGTTGCCTCCCGTGTGTAGCGTGTCGTGCTCCAGGAAAGGGCACAGAGGGGAATGTCATCTCCTGGGGAGGGGGCTGTTCTGGGCTCCAGTGCCCCCGTGGTGACCCCTCTCTGTCCATCACTGGAAACTTCCTGCTCCCTGGCCCCACTCTCTCCGCCCCCCACTAGTGGCATCTTTCCAGAAAAGCATCCGTGTGCAGAGGAGGCTGCTGGTAGCTCTCCTGGCCCCGCCCCCTCTCCCCCGCCCCTGCTGAGCCTTCCCTTCTGCCCTGCTCAAGCTTCGGCAGGAAATTTCCCTGGGCACCTTCACTCCCTACTGCGTGTTAATTGCTTAGTCTCCAGCCTCCCCATCCAGCTCAGAACTGGGGACAGGGTCACCTTGCCACACAAATTTACCCCGTCCAAATAGGAGGTGGGAGGGGTAGCCAGGGACCTAGGCCAGGAGTGCGGTCACCGCGAGGAGGTTTGAAGGGCTAAATACCCAAATCTGGCCTTCACCGCCTCCTTCCTCCTTCCACTCTTGTAGCTGAAGGCACAGAGGACTCATCTTGGGTTGAAGGTCCTTGAAAAGATGTGTCTCCCAGGTTGTCCAGGACTGATAAGGGAGGTGCCCAGCCTGTTTCAGATCAGGGGAGGGATTTTTTTCAGAAGTCAGCACGAGGGAGTTCCCGTCGTGGCTCAGCGGTTGACGAATCCAACTAGGAACCATGAGGTTGCGGGTTCGATCCCTGGCCTTGCTTAGTGGGTTAAGGATCCGGCGTTGCCGTGAGCTGTGGTGTAGGTCGCAGACGTGGCTCAGATCCCGCGTTGCTGTCGCTGTGGCGAAGGCCGGCGGCTACAGCTCCTGTTAGACCCCTAGCCTGGGAACCTCCATGTGCTGCGGGTGCGGCCCCAGATAAGGCAGAAAGACAAAAAAAAAAAAGAAGAAGTCAGCATGGAGTAGAGGTGTGGTGGTCCAGAGGGGCCTGGGCTCACCGGCGTGGAGGCATGGTAATGGCTTCTGTGTTGCCTCTCAATAGCGACATCAAGGCTCTCCATCCTCTCCGTCCAATGAGATGATTCTCTTCCCTCAGACTCTCCCCCAACCATGCACACGCCCTCTGCTCGCACCTTCAGGCCTTTTATCCAAAGATAAAAATGTTCCTCGAGCATCCTTAGCTGTTCTCTTACCGTGCTAGGGGTGAACCAAGACCCAAAGCAAGGATTCTTTTTAAGGGCACATGGTCTTAATTCGAGCCCTGATCTTGTGACCCTGGACATACCACTGTTCTCCGCATTTTGGTTTCTTTACCAATAAAGGAATCGCAGACTTTGCAGGCACCTCCTGCTCCATTATTATGCACGACAGCGAAGTTCTGGGATTCTCCTGCACAGGGACTCAGGCCCCCTAGCCTATCCAACCCCACAGTAAAGGAAATTCTTCTAAGAGAGGCTGAGGGATGATCAGGGGCCCTGGTAGTGACAGGGGCCGTGGTGGGAGAACTAGATGGCTTCTTGTCCTTGATCTTCATCTCCAAGGACTGCCACAGATGGCAGTGGTGGGAGCATTGGAGTGACTGAGACAGGGCTTCTCAGGAGTGGAGAGATTGCCCAGGCCAGGGCAGGGCCAACGAGACTGCGAACTCCCGAGGGCATGTCTGGTTCATCTCTGTCTCCCCGGTACTCCAGATTCTGTCTTTTTAGAGGTGATACTCGTTGAGTGCTTGCTAAACAAATGAATAACTGAACAGAGAAGAGAAGGTAAAGTCGGTTAGCTAGCCAAGGGGAGAGGACGTCTTGGATTGCTGGGCCATGAGGAAGGAAGGAGAGGAATTTGGGGAAAATAATAAGTTAGGATAAGGCTAATTTATGGTGTGATGACAAACAAGCCCCAACTCTTGGTGGCTTAAAAAACAAAGGTTTTTCTCTCATTCATACCTGCTCCCATTATGGACTTTTGTCATTATAGTCACTCAAGCACCCAGGCTGGTAGAGCAATCGCTGTCTTGGATTTCACCAGTCACCCTGTGTGAGAGAGAAGAGAACTTGCAGGTCTCAAATGAGCACAATGAAATAGCCTGAAAGTGACACTCTCACTCATGCCTCATTGGCCAGAACTAGTCACATGGATGCTTTTGCTCATACCCCAATGGTCAGAACTAGTCACATGATATAGCCAATAGCGGGGGACCAGGAAATACAATCCTACCACGTGCCTGGAAGACAGAGAGGTGGAAATACTTGATGAATAGCCCAAATGAGAGCCATTCAAGAATTAGCCGTGGAGAGCCAGAAGGGGAGGGCTACAGCTGACATTCCAGATCTTCACTGATCTACATCCCAGAGCTCCAAGCCTGTGGATGGTGCGACTCTGAGATCGTAAACTCACCCTTGGAAGAGAAAGGGAGAAGGCAGGCTGCATGTAAACTGAACTGAGCAACAGCTCTGTGCCAGGCTGTGCGGAGCACTGAGGATGGACACAGCTCCTGTCCTGATGGAGCCAAAACGTATATGAGGAACAGAAAAGTATGACTAGCGTGAGGATTAGACATCCTGGATCCAAGAAAGAAATGGGCCAGCTGAGGAAAGAGGCCGCAGTATGGTCTGGTGCCGCCCTTGGTGGTTGCTACATTTTTTTTCCTGTTGCCACAGGGTGGTGGCCACTCATGTAAAGTCACAGGCCAGTGCAATTACATGGTTTCTGGTTCCAGTCTCTGCCTTCTCCCACAGCCCTCCAAGATTAGGAGCCTCTGTAAATGGAAGCACATTAATGTTGTCTTGGTAAGTTATGGGCTCTTGTTAATGGAAATGTTTCATTCTGATTACATTTTTACGTTTTCCTGGTGATACTGTGCTATACTTGTTCTGAGTTTCACAATCTAATCAATAAAAAGACTAAAATGAGAGAGAAAAAGAGAGAGAGAGAGAGAGATGGAAGGGGCGGGGACAGGGAGAGGGAGAGCACTGGGAAGACTGGATCCCTTCATTTTGGCAAGATGGGTTTGCTTCTCAATCATCTGGAGGAAAATCCCTCAACAAATTCTGGCTTTGCGTGATTTGGCTTGAATTAGGGAAATCAAACGGTTTCAAGTAAATCTTGAGTGAGTACCAAATGTATTACTGTCAGAAGAACGAAGAGAAGGGGAAAACACACAGACGCTCACGGGTAAGCAGCAACTTCGCTAAAGAATCTTAACTGGAGTTCCCATCGTGACTCAGCGGTAACACACCCAACTCAGATCCATGAGTGAGGACTCGGATTTGATCCCTGGCCTTGCTCAGTGGGTTTAGGAGCTGGCAATGCCACAAGCCGTGGCGTAGGTCGCAGACACGGCTTGGATTCCACATGGCTGCGGCTGTGATATAGGCCGACAGCTGCAGCTCCGATGCGACCCCTAGCCTGGGAACCTCCATCTGCCCCAGATGCAGCCCTAAAAAACAGACAAAAGAAAGAAAAGAAAGAATCATTGCTGCTAATGCTTGAATCCTTTGATGACCCCTCGTTGCCTTCAGAATCAAGTCCTTAGCTTGGATTGAAAGACTCTTCCGCCTCTGGAGTTCCCATCATCATGGCGCAGTGGTTAACAAATCTGACTGCAGGTTCGATCCCTGGCCTCGTTCAGTGCGTTAAGGATCCGGCGTTGCCATGAGCTATAGCATAGGTTGCAGATGCGGCTTGGATCCCGCTTTGCTGTGGCTGTGGCGAAGGCCGGCGGCTACAGCTCCGTTTAGACCCCTAGCCCGGGAACCTCCATATGCCACGAGTACGGTCCTAAAAAAAAGACAAAAAAAAAAAGAGAGAGAGAGAAAGAGAGAATTCGTTGCCCTGAAACATCTGTGACCTACAGTTGGTCGCCTTGGGTACTGTATTTCCAGCTCCAGGAAACTCACTGCTGGGTACCATTTTGGGTTATTGCGGGAACACACAGTTTGTAAGGGAGCCCATCTTCACACTTACCTGAACTTCTGTAACTGGACCCCACTGGTCCCCCGGGATGCCGAGGCCGTGGTCCAGCATGCGTAAGCTCATTTTTCCCAGTTGATGAGGAGAGGAGGCAAGGAGAGACTAGAAGGCCAGGGAGAAGCTGCCATCCTGATCTCTTTCCAGAGAGAGACATGGGGCAGGGCAGGGGGGGGTAATAGGGGGCAGGGAAGAGGAGGCAGGCCCGTCGCCATCCATCAAATCCAGGCTTGCTTTCTTAAAAACAAGAGGTGGGTGAGGGAGTGGGTGGGAAATGTGTGTGTCTTGCGGCTAATGAAGTCGTGAGCAATAGGAGGCGTTAGGCCTCTGGGAAGTAAATTGTGGGCCAAACGAGCTCATTTTTTAGCAGGATTATTAAATTAGCAGATGAAGGAAACACATTAGATGTTATGAATCTTGCTTTTAGCGGAGTCCTCAACAGAGGCTGGTGCAGCTGCTTTGCTAGATTCCTTCCATCGAGGGTGGGAGGGAAGTTGGCACCACTGGATCCCCAGGGAGAGGGATGGGGGGGTGTTTCATGAACCCCTGGGCGGGGCACTGCCTTGGGGGCTTTAGGTCCACTAACCCATTCCATCTCCCGGACACTAGAGAAAAGGTGACTGTCTATGTCTGACGGGAAGATGGGTTCGAGTCAGCTCACAGAGTCAGTGGCTAAGCCGATGGCTGAATCCCAGTCTGCCTGAGTCCAAACCCAGTGCTTCTTGCCCCGGGGGTGAGGGAGAACTCCTGGCCAGGAGATCTCAGGGGTGGTTTATTTATTTATTTATTTATTTATTTAGGGCCTCACTCATGGCATATGGAAGTTCTCAGGGTAGGGGTTGAACCTGAGCTGTCCCTGTTGGTCTACACCACAGCCACAGCCTTGTGGGATCTGAGCCGCGTCTTTGACTCACACTGCAGCTCACAGCAACACCAGATCCTTAACCCACTGAGGGAGTCCAGGGATCGAACCTATGTCCTCGGGATATTAGTCGGGTTCGTTACCATTGCACCACCATGGGGGTGACTCTGAAATGGAACAAAGGGACTTGAGAAACCACTTGGGTGAGAGACGTAGGTCAAGAGCTGGAGTCAGGCAGGGAGGGCTGAGTCTGGGATAGGAAGGGGCATTTGGAACCCAGAAGCAGGGCTGTATTCTTTTTTTTTTTTTTTGGCGGCCCTGAGGCACATGGAGTTTCTGGGCCAGGGATCAGATCTGAGCTGAAGTGTAGACCTAAGCCACAGTGGTGGCAATGCAGGATTCCTAACCCACTGTGCCAGGTCGGGGATCGAACCCGTGTCCCAGCATTCCCAAGACGCCTCCGATCCCCTTTAGCCACAGGATCCCCTTGCGGGAACTCCGAGGCTGATTCTAATTGCTGCTTTTAGGAAGGTGTGATGAATGGACGCTCGTCAGAGAAGGACAAGGGCACAGTCTGTGTCCTGGGGGGGACGAGCTGAATGGACAATCCGGGCTTTGTCACTTTCTTAAGATACTCAGAGGCGTATCCTGGAGGATGCTGGGGGCTGCTGTGGTCTCAGAGGGTTGGGCTGAGTCACTGAAGTCCCACAAGCCGGCAAGGAGAGCGTTCTAAGGATGGAGGTGACCAGCTTTGCAGGGAGTGAGCTCCCCGTCACTAGAGACATTCCAGGAAAGCCTGGGAGGAGAGTCTGACTCTGGGTAAGATACGAGATTGGCTAACACCCCTCCTCACATTCCAGTTCTCTAGCTTCAAAGTCAAGCATGAGGAAGACTATTCCAGCAGCAAAGCTCTGCAGAGATGCCTATAGGAGAAATTTGGCATTGGCATGGGAGAATTCCTGTTTATCTCTGGATCTGCTAGTGACCAGCCATGCACTTGAACTTGAGGGGAGGCCCTGAGCAACCCCTGAGGACACCCTCTAGTCTGAGCATCGCTTCTGGGCAGCAGGGTGACCAACAGGCCCTCCCAGATCCTCCCTTTACTTCCGGCAGTAAAGGGCCAGCCCCTCAAAAATCAGAGAGAGAAGAGGCAAGGCAAGGGAGGGGGTGACCGTAAGGGGACAGTGGCCCAAGCCACCAGCCTACAAACCTTTCCTGAAGTCCCAGTGTGTGCTGGAGTCCCAAACAGACAGAAATGAACCATGGGAAGCTGGAGTGCAGGGGGCAATTTGAGGCAGGGTCACCCACTGCACTGGATGGAGCCAGGGGCCCCCAAAGGAGGCCTTCTTCCTTTTTCTTAGGGCCACACCTGTGGCATATGGAAGTTCCCAGGCTAGCAGTTGAATCTAAGCTGCAGCTCCTGGCCACAGCTGCATCAGTGCCAGATCTGAGCTGCATCTGTGACCTACACCGTAGCTTGTGGCAACGCCAGATCCTTAACCCACTGAGCGAGCCCAGGGATCGAACCCACATCCTCGTGGCTACTAGTCGGATTCCTACGCCCGCTGAGCCACAATGGGAACTCCATAGTTGTTTCTTTAGCGGAAGTGTCGGGGGTACTGTGGGTGGAGTTCCTGGTTGCAGGACAGACGAGGATCCCGCCCAGCCATGCAAGGCTCACCCTGTATCATTGCAGGCAGCATCTTCCAAATGCTCTCACCTGAGTTAAAGCCACATTAATTCTACCACTCCTGGGACCTGAGCCAAGAGGCATGCCCTCACTTGCCCTGCAGGCAACCCGGAGAGGGGTAGGGGACTCACCCAGGCTTCAAGGTTCAATCGTGGCCCTGCTCTAGATGACCTGAGGCTGGCTCCTCTTTCAGCCTCAGATTTTCCCTGTGTAGAATGAGGCCAGGCCATCTTGTCCTAATCCCAGCCATGGAGCTGGAGTTGACACAGTGGGACAGTTATCCACTACACTGAAATGTGGAGTCCTGCGGAAAATCTCTCATCTAGACATGTGCTGGTGATGTTAGCTACCAGCTCCCTGCAAAAACTAAACAGAGCAAAATTCTGATTTGCCGTGTTTGCCAATGTCTCTGATGTAAATACGACCAATTTCAGTCCACAAACACAGGGGGCACCGAACACAGAGACAGGAAATGATGTGCACAGTTGGCTGTTGTGAGCTGGCAGAAGTCGGCTCCAGCACCCCTCTACCTTTATCCTAAACAGCCAATGACAGCCTAGCCAGAGGGAGAATCAAAATCCAGGTTAGGCAGGAAGCAGAAGATCCAGCTAGAGTGCTGTGCTTTGGGTTTGAGTGAAAGGTGAGGCCATACAGTGGGGGGAAAAGTCAGGAAGTTAGGCACCAGGAGGATGAAAAACAGGTTGGAAAGTGTGATGTGCCGGGAGGTGCCAGGGCAAGTGGTTTGGGATGGCAACTGCCTTGTGCTAAAGTGATGCATGGCCCGCCGATGCGGCCAGAATAGAATATTGCCTCCCGCGCAAGCCTGGGCGAGCCAGGAGGGTGTACGTGACCATGAGGGAGCTGAGGAAATAGACAGGTGTTCCCTGAGCCCCAGGGATGACGTCTGAGCCGGCTGAGATGGGAAAGGGCAAATCCAATTCTGTAATTGTTGGCTCATCAATTCTGGTGACGGTCCGGCCAGGGCGATGCTAAGGGCCCTGGGAGGAGGGAATGCCTCGGGTGACATCATCTGCTATTTCTGGACCACAACCTCCTCCAGTGGGAACTTCCTTCAGGACATAAATCACCTGGGTCTTCACACAACTGCCTCATTTTCCCGAGAAAACAGAGGGAACCCATGCGTGTGGGTGTCCTCTGGAGATGGCGCTAAAGGAGGTGGAGAGAGAAGGACAACTCTGACGTCACACAGACCTGGGTTCAAGTCTCGCCTCCGCCCCCTGTTAGATGATGGGCTGTGAGTCCCTTCTCTTCTCCGACACTCCGTTTTCTGGAATGGGCTAATAATACCTGGGAGACAGCGGTGTGGTTGAGTGAGGTGATGTGAGACTGTGAGAGGCCGACACAGGGCCGGCTCATTGCAACACCAAACGTCTTCCATTCTCTTTTTTGGGTTTGTTTTCCTCTCTTAGAGACCATGCTTCCAGTGGTCAATCAGTGGAAGCTTCCAGAAGATGTAGACTCAATTTCTCTTTCCTTCCGCAACTTTGCAACGAGTAGTTCACGGGGTGGTAGTGGGGTGCTGCCTCTGGAAGGGTGGGTGGGTGGAGGAGCGGGGGCAAGGCTGAGGTTGTTGGCCTGGGTGGGGAGTCTGGGGTGTGAAGGAAGCCAGCGCTCTCCCCACAGAGCTCAGACATCTCCTTAGCAACCTCTGGGCCAAGCAGTGTTCAGAGGCCAGGAGAGCCGCCTGGGACCTCCGAGGCACAAGGCCCGTTTCCCCGAGCAGAGGTCCCCGCCCTTCTGTTACCTGTCCCCGTGTCTGCTTGACGCCCTTCCTGCTGGATGCCGGGCTGTCTGTCTTTCTGTCCCCACTGTCTGTCCATCGGGCCTGAGGGAAATACCGTTAGACTGGCCTCCGCCCGCCGTGTGCATTTCTGCAGAAGTCCGCCTGACTTCCCATCCGTCAGTCCACCTGTGACCCACCTTCCCATTGCTCTGACTGCAGCTGACTCTGTTGCACCTGGGCTCCATTTTATGGTGTCTGAGTGACAGAGAGGTGATAAATGACAGTGAGAGAGAGTGACAGACGGGAGCACACGGATGGGGGCTGGAACACGTGCGCACACAGAGCGTTGACAGGCAGGTTGTCTTCTTTGAGACGGGGTGACTCAAGGTCTCCCCAACCCCGGAGGGGTGCCTGGAGCAACATCGATCCCACCTCAGGGCACGGTCTGTCTGCCCCCCCCCCCGACCTCAGCGGCTCTTGGGGGTGTGGGGGGAGCGGAAGAGGAGGAGGAGGGACAGTCCCCATGGCAACCGACGGAGAGGCGCACCTCAGCTCTAGAAGAACCTTTGTAACAATGGGCAAAAAGCACGCGCTGCTAGTGAGGGAGTGAGCTCCCCGTCACTGGGGTAGTTCAGTTATGGGCTGGCCGCCCACCTGTCAGGGCTGCTACGGCGGGGATTCCTGAGCAAGAAGTGGGGCATCGAGTCAGGCTGGAGTGATCGCCGTGGGCTGACCTTGAAGATCACGACTTCCATCACTAATCCGAGTCAAGCGCTTTACGCAACGCCTGGCAGACAGTAGCTGCTTGAACCCAGAGCTGGAGGGATGTTGGACTGAGTGACCTCCAGGCCCCATCGCACAGCCTTTGAGCTGGAGAAAGATGCAAGGCCAGTTAGTGGCAACAGGTTATGAATATACAGGAGCTGGGAACCTGGGATAACAAAGGGCTTCCCAGAATAGGAATGTCTCCCGCTGATTTGCATGGTTCCCGCAGGCCGCCCTCCCCTCTTCTAACTCAATTTCAATTTCAATTTCAATGTCAATAACTTCCCTGGCACGACAAGCAGCCCGAGGTTGCCAAAGTGAATCGGAACATTGCGTTTCAGAGTCTCCAACCAGCTTGTCCAGCCAGTGTCGTCCCCTCCCAGGCCTTCCAGGCCCTCCCTTTGCACATGTCTCATCTTCTGTGCCCTTTGAGGAGACTTATTGTCACCCTCCCCAGTTGTCCTGTAAGGTTATTTGAAAAAGGATTCTCTCCCGTGTTTGATCAAGATGTTCTGGGAGCCAGAACACATGGGGTGTCGGCAGTCTGAGCAAATTGCGAGGCTGAGGGGGACGCAGGCTTAGCCCTGCTCTCCTGAGAGGCCAGCCCAGTGGGGGAGACAGCCGAGAGTCACCAGTCCTAGTGACGTGACATGTGCTTTGAGGGAGGGGGCGGGAGCACAGAGGAGGCGGCCTCCGAGCTGGGGTGGGGGGAGAAGGAGGTGGAGGGGCGGGGGAGCCGCCTCCTGCAAGAGGCAGAACAGGAGGGACTTCTGAAGGACACGCCACCGGGTGCCTTCTCTCATGGGTCCGTGATGGCCGAAAGGTCACCACTGATAACACCCTTTTAAAATGAGCCATAGCAACTATTGGCCCAGCAGGGCTGGCAGCGGTGACATCCTTTGGAAAGGGAGAGTGTGGCATGGCGGAATGGGAAATGGGTAAAAGGAACCCAGGGGGATAAGATCGTAAGCGTAGGTAGGCATGGGGCTGCGTGGGCGACCCATCAGTCTGTGCTATCTCGTCTGACCGCCACCCCCCACCCCCATACATTAAGGCGTGGGCGTGAGCTCCCCACTGGCCCGCGAGGGCAGTGAGTTCCGGACTGGCTCCAGGAGGCGGGGTTGGTGGGGCTTGCTTCCGGCCCGTTGCCTGTGGGAAGATGAGAAAATCCTGCCTGAAGGTGTGACTTGGAGGTCCAGGCTCCTTTTCCAGCCGTCTCCAACGCTCTCCAGCCTCCGCCAAGCCCGTTCAGGGGCGCTCCCCGCCCTTCCCTTTTTCTTGGGAGAGCACCATGGGCTGAGGACAAGGGAAGCCAAGGGTGGGTCAGCCGCCTCCACGTAAGTGACAAAGCTAACTCACGAGAGTTCTGTTCATAGGAGGCTGGCCCCGAGCGACAGTGTGGAGCTGCCAGTGTGGGTCTGCATGGTGCAGGCAAAAGAAACTGAACTTGGGAATTCACTCAGAGTTCCCGTTGTGGCTCAGTGGTTAACGAATCTAACTAGGAACCATGAGGTTGTGGGTTCGATCCCTGGCCTTGCTCAGTGGGTTAAGGATCCGGCGTTGCCGTGAGCTGTGGTGTAGGTTGCAGACGTGGCTCGGATCCCGCGTTGCTGTGGCTGTGGTGAAGGCTGGCGGCTGCAGCTCCTGTTAGACCCCTAGCCTGGGAACCTCCACGTGCCACGGGTGCGTCTCTAGATAAGGCAAAAAGACAAAAAAAAAAGAAAGAAAGAAACTGAACTTGGGAGCTGGATGGACCAGCGTTCAAGTCCCACCAGGAGGGACCTCTCCTAATTAACCCTGCTCCCCTGATGCCCAGAGTCACGAGCCTAGTTCCCGCTGTAAAACCTGCCGGTGGCAGCCAGCAGCACTTGGGACGCCTGGCTGTCAGACACCTCCTTTCTTGTTGGCCTGTGTTATAGGGCTCCCCAAACCTGTTTATGTCAGTTGCACTTGTCACTGCAAGCAGATAATTGAATCAAGTGTAATCTAAGCCAATTAAACACGAGTGGAGAAAGGAGTTATGTTTTTATGGTAATTAACTTAAGGCTTTGAGGAGGATGCGAAAAAAACTGCCGTTGAATTAGGTGTGTGTGGCCAAGACTCTACAAGATCTGAAGGAAAATAAACCCCGTGCAAGGAGGTCTATATGCATCAACTAGTCTTGCAGGGAATCGAAACCAGAAATCTCTCAGGTGATAATTCACGCGGCTTTGATAGGGACAGAGCTGGACTGTCACTCAGGTGGTTGTAGAAGTCCCAGCAGGGGACCAAAGGTAGAAAAGGAAACCCCGGGGGACTTTGGGAGGTCACCGTGAGTTAACCATCACTCAAGAGAACCATCAGAGCATCGTGGAACGAAGCAGCCTTGCTTAACTATAAAACCATCAATAAAAGCATGAGCTATGCCTCAGGTCATTGAGGGAAAGATAAAGTGGGGCCTGCGTTCAAGTTCAGCAAGATAACGATCCTGAGGACCAAGGAGAGGGATTTCAGG
>PVHT020001178.1:1847220-1860394 GCA_004024745.2 Catagonus wagneri | reverse complement strand
GACCAAGGAGAGGGATTTCAGGGAAAGGTGACGTCCCAAAGCAGGAGACCCTCATTATACGGAAACCTGAGATGATTCAACGTATTCTAGCCTGTGTTACCACCGCCCTCCTGCTGACGTGAACAAGCACCACGACAGTCCTGGTTTGACCTCAGAGGGCCAAATACTCTCTTACCTGCTATGAAGGAGGAGCTAGTGATGGTCTGAGAATGGAGGGCAGTGGAGACCCTGGACCACAGGGGTGAACATCAGACGGTCCCCACTAACTGGGCAGGGGCTCCCCGCCTGTCCTGGGCAGACAAGTGTGGAGTCGGCCTCCTTGGCTTCTGGTTTGTTGATCTCGACAGAGATTTCAGAGTGGGAGCAGAGAACCCATTTTCCGTTTGGCAACACTGACGCCTGGAGGGCAAACCACTGGCTCCAGGCCACAGAGCAGGCCAAGGTTCGGGTGGGACAGGGGCCCAGAGACCTGACTCCCAGGGAGAGGGCTGCCAGCCCACCAGCCCCTCCGCGTCCTGATCTTGGGCACTGGACATATGACAGTGAGGTCGCCCAGGTCCGTGAGGCAGCCTGGCCCCCGTGCTGAGGGAGCACCCTGCCCTTATCTCCTGATGCCTGGGGGGTTTCTCAGGGAAATAACCCCCACCCACACCCCATTACAGAGGGGAAGAGAAGCGGAATAGCAGCAGGGAATCAGGGCAAACAGACAAGACCCAGAGCGGCTCGGATCTGGCGTTGCTGTGGCTGTGGCTGCGGCTGGCAGCTGCAGCTCCAATTCGACACCTAGCCTGGGAACTTCTATATGCCACAGGTGCAGCCCTAAACAAAAAAGACAAAAAATTAAAAAATTAAAAAAAAATGCCGAAATCGTCCCAAATCGTTACTTCCCAGAGCTTTTCGAGCATCACAGCTGCCAAGGACCCTCCTTCAGAATCTCCAGGACCTTCCCATCATCCAGAAACTAAAGGGACCATGCCTGGCCATAGGGGCCTCAGGACCCCTGCTCTAGTGCTGCTTCTCAAATATTTAGACTATCGCCCCAGGTCACAGATGCCAGCCAACACTCTAATTGAAACTGTTGGGTGAAATAGGAGGTATCCATCAGCGAAATGCCATCCTTCATTTGTTCACCTAATTACAGAGCACCTTGTACCTGCCTGGGGAAAGGGCTGGGAATCAGGATGCCGAGCTGTGTGATGCAAGGTCCCTGCTCCCAGCCCTGCTGTAAAGAGTGACCGAGAAAGAGGAACCCCAGCAGCGAGGGGACGAGACGGGTTGACACCTCGGCTTGGTGCAACTGCGAAGGAGGCTGTCGATCCCATGGGGGGTGGAGTGGGGCTTGGAGTCTGGCTTGGCGCTGCCAAGGTTCTCCAGTTCTGTCCAATTATCCACTAATGACTCACAATGAATAGATTAGGAAGGGGACTGAGGACAAGGACGCTTAATTATCAAGCAGAGGAGGGAGGAAATGCTGAGTGTCCCCGTGACAGGTCTCCGGGAGGTGAGGGGAGGAGGGGAGGGGCGAGGACTAGGGGGCCCAGCCCACCGCCTCCTGGCAGCCCCATGACCCCTGCTGGGGCTTCCCAGAGGCTGGCCAGGCCACCCAGCATAGGTCATAGGACCAGAAGTGGAGCTCAGTGTCCCCCCGGGAGGGCAGAGATGTTCAGGGTGGGGTGCATTAGAGGGGAGAGGTGTTGGGGGACAGGCAGGGATGCAGAGCGTACCCACTCCGGGCCGGCGGTCTCCGCTGTCACCTCCTCTCTGCATGGTCAGGACCGGTGCCCCCAGAGCGGGGGTCAGGTCTGTGGATTCTGCCTGCCAGAAACCCGGTGCTCTGGCCTTCCTCGCGGCTGCCTTTGTCCCAGCCTGGGAAGGACACTAGCCCTGTTGTCCCCAGTCCCCTTTACTTCTGCCCACTCTGGGTCACCACTTCACTCGGGTCTCCCGGGGGACGGGAGGAGGTGTTCCCCGCAGCCTCTTTCAGGACAAGCACAGCCAACCTCTCGGCCCCAGGTGCTAAGGTCACCTTCTACCATGTGTGTTCTCAGCGCCTCTGAGCTGGTCCTCCTGGCAGTCCCGGGGTGGGCAGAGGGCCAGTCCCTTCCCACGAGGCCCAGGAGGAAAAGAGGCTTTGGACAGGTGACTTGATTGACCCAAAGCCTCTGGGGTGATGTGTCAGAGGTGGGGCTTGGACCCAGGTCGGCCTGCTTCTCCCTAAACCTTTCTCCCTAAACTGGATACCAGTTTGTCTTTCAGACCCAAGGCTGTGCTGTGCTAACAGGAGGCAACTGGCCGATGAGAGGGGCCGGGTCTGAAGTCACGTCTCCGCAGCCCTGGGTCCTCCTCTAGCCTCAGTACACTCAACCTGGGAGCAACCTCGTAGCCCCTTCCACCCCCGGCTGGGTGACCTTAAGTGCCCATAATGCACAGGAGGTGATGCTTTCCAGTCCCCGGGGGACTCTCCCTCCTCCGACACCCAAGCCTTCCCCACCTCTGTCACACACCAAGCATCTCATGGAGGTGCGGGGACCTGGGATGCTGCACGTGCTCAAGTCTCTGCCCACGCAGGTCTTTGCCTCCCGAGTTCTCTGTCTGTCCCGCATGCCCACTGTCTTCACGGCTTACAGTAACCTTGTGCTGATGGATTAGACAACCAGGGGACATGGTCGAACATGAGGCAGAACGTCGGGAGTCCCTGTCGTGGCTCAGCAGAGACGGATCTGGCTAGTATCCATGAGGACACAGGTTCGATCTCTGGCCCCACTCAGTGGGTTAAGGATCCGTCGTTGTCGTGAACCGTGGTGTAGGTTGCAGACAGGGCTCAGATCTGGCATTGCGGTGGCTGTGGCATAGACCGGCAGCTACAGCTCCAATTAGACCCCTAGTCTGGGAGCCTCCATATGCTGCAGGTGCAGCCCTAAAAAGAACAAAAGAACGAAAGAAAGAAAGAAAAACAGAGTTTCAGGTCCCATCCCAGCCCTACTACATCAATATCTCCATTTAAACAAGGTCACGGTAATTTGGGTGTGTACTCAACTTTGAAAAGCTCTGCTCTAACTGGGCTTTGATGCCCATTCACTACTTTTTGGGTTAATGAAGAAATGGATGGGGTCTGCAGTGAGTGACACGACAGGCTTAGGCTTCTACCTGCAACTAACCAGTAGACCCTGGCACGGCTGGGCGTGAGGAGGGGTGGGCCCTGGGGGTCAGCTGCAGGACACACACTGTGTGCCCAGTTCACACGCTTTGAAAGACATTGTTCTATGGAAACTTTGTGACAGTTGGATCATTATCATTCATTCACGGACGTGGAAACTGAGGTTTAGAGTGACCTGTTGCTATGGGCCCAAGGTTTGTGTCCCCACCAATTCATACTTTGAAATCCCTAACCCGCAGTGTGATGGTATTGGGAGGTGGGGCCTTTAGGAGGTAATTAGGGTATGTTTGGAGCCCACGGGAAGGGGTTAAGTAACCTTGACACCAGACAAGACACCAGAGAAAAGCTTCCTTGTTCTCTGCTCTTTGCCACGTTGAGGTTACATCAAGGCAGCCATCTGCAAACCAGGAAGAGAACCCTCACCAGACATGGATGGGCCGGCACCCTGACCTTGGTCTTCCCGGCCTCCAGATCCGTAGGAAATAAAGGTTTGTTGCTTAAGCCACCCTGTCTGTGGTCCTTTGTATGGCAGCCCGGGCTGACTAGGACATGTGTCCAAGGTCACAGAGCAGTAGGCGGCAAAGCTAGGGTTCCAGCCTCAGCCTGACTTCTGGCTGGAGGCGAGAGGAGAGAGAGGAGGTGGGGAGGGGGGGCGAGGCCTTGTTGGGCCAGGCCCAGGAATGAGCTCACTTCAGGATGAAATCGAAACCCTTTGCATCAGTAGAGGGAGCGGGGGAGGGCTTTGGGGGAGCGGGGAGACCTGAGCAGGTTTGATCTGTGGCTGAAATCCCAGATTCTGCTCTGGGGACCTCTGGCTCCCTCAGCCCGGCTGGGGTTTGCTCTGTGTATCTTTGGTGGTGCCCTCTCCCCTTCGTGTGGGAAATCCATCCGGCCCCAGGGCTTTCCTGCAGCCGTGCCCACCGGGCTACATTTCCAGGGCTCAGCAGAGTCTGGCCGCCTTCCCGTCCCTGCAGACATCAGCCTGGGATGGGGCCTGAGGCAGCCAATCCTTCCTTCTTCCCTGCAGCCCTTCCCTTGCCTAAGACGGCCCAGAATCCCTAGGACAGGATCTATCTAGTTCAACACCGTCTCCCCCACACCCAAGTTTCAGAGGAGATGGCAGGAAGTCTCCCAGGGTCACAGGTTACAAGGCGGGTCAAGGACAACGCCAGGCACAGGAGTCCAGACTTCTGATTCTGCTTCCCATCGCACTGAGCAGCCTTCTCCACAGCGAAGTGTGTCCACAGGTGACGTTTGCCATTTTTATTATTAGCTCTTATCAATTGAATACTCACCATCTGCCTGACATCATGCTGAGCACTTAACAACATCATCGCATGTAATCCTCATCACAATTTTATGATTTATTTATTGGTCCTGCCGTTATCATTATTACTGGCATTTTTCAGATGGGAAAACTGAGGTTCAGAGAAGCCAAGTAACTTGCCCCAGATGCACAGCCAGCAAGCAGAGCAGCAAGGATGCGAACTCAGCATGGCCTCGGGTGGTTCAACCCAGACTCTCAGACCCATAGCCACGTTGCAGCAAGAGAGGAACCCTGGGTCTCTCTGAATGGCCTCGGACCTAGGTATCATGGTCACGTTGTCTAATCGACACATACTGTTTGGTTGACAAAGTATCCTTCCATTCTTCGCTTTATCTCAGGGCCTGCCATCCACCCATAAACCCGGCAAAGTAAATATTCCCCCCTTTAAACAGGTCGGGAAACTGGGCTTAGTACCCCAAGGCACATGCTTTTGTCAGCACCTGGGTGGTGGTGCTGAGGCCGTGATAACACACCGCTCCCCACCTGGGCTCGTGATGGAGGCAGGGACCCTCGGAAGCACGCAGCATACTTGCCAGGGTGTTCAGACCCATCCGTGCCTGACCCCCACGGTGGGCAGGAGGACTTTCGCATCTGGATGAGGGCAAGGTCTGGGAAGACACCTTGCAACACACCCCCCGGGTTGTCTGTAGCAAAAGGAATGATAAGGCCTCCTCTCAACGTGTCTGGGTTGGCTAACTAACACGTGATGCTCGCCAGCCCCCTCGCCGGCAGATGCTGGTGCAGCGTGACCTCCGCAGACTTGGGGACTGGTCCAGCCTTTGTTCCTGCGTAACTCTGTGGCCTCGGGCTGGTCCCGTACTTCCTCTAAACCTTAGCTTTCTCACCTACATAGAGGGGAATATTGCCTACCGTGCAGATGCCTCAGAGACTGCGAATGGGAAAAACAATACGATGGAGATGAAAGGGTTTCAAGAAGAACAAAGGACGGTATATTTATGGCATAAAAACTGCAGCTTGGGAAAACTGTAGTTTGGGGAGGCAACATTTATTGAGCATCTACTGTGGGCCTTTCAGAGATATTATCTCAGACAGCCCGTCACGCGGCTCTTCAGAGAGGGATTATAGGATTTTCGGCTTCTGATCCTGGCTGAATAGCTCTTAACAGATCGACCATCCTGGAGATAACAGCTCTAAACTCTGAGCAACATATAAAAAAAAATAGTTATCAGAAGCAGAGTGACACACAGCAGGCGGCTTCCAGAGTCGGCGGCAGAGGAGGTGACGGACACTTGGAAGAGGAGACGGGCACTAGGTGAATTTCTCAGCTTTTACAAGTTTAGCCTGAGGGTGAGCCCCAGTCCCGCCATGCTGGATGGCTAAAACCTGGGTAGGAACCTGCAGTCACACTGGTTTGAAGAATGCATTCATAGTTTTCAAGAAAACGTCAAAGAAAATGAAGGGGAAAATGAAGAAAGCATGAACTACAGATTCTGGGTGTAAACTCTGCCCAGATATCTGGTAGACCCCTAGACTAATGCGTGTGTAGGAGAAATGCCGAGATGCCTGGCTCTAAAAGAACAGAATGGAAATTTTAGCTGCAAACCACTTAAAAGAGTGACAACTCTGCGGTGAGAGTTTAGTCAAGTTACGTACTAAATTAGAGGAAAAAACAAAACCCCCAATACTCTTCATAGCAACGCAGAGAATCCAAAGTCTCTACAGCTTTACAGTGCACAATATCCAGGGTCCAATTCTTATTTATTTATTTGGTGTTTTTAGGGCTGCATGCATGGCATAAGGAAGCTCCCAGGCTAGGGGTCAAATCAGAGCTGCAGCTGCCGGCCTACGCCACAGCCACAGCCACGCAGGATCTGAGCCGTGTCTGCAACCTTCATCACAATTCACAGCAATGCCAGATGCTTAACCCACTGAGTGAGGCCAGGGATCAAACCCGCATCCTCGTGGATACTGGTTGGGTTCATTACCGCTGAGCCTCAACAGGAACTCCACAATTTCGAATTACTGCGAATTAGCGAGAAATAGGAAAATGCCATTCTTAGGCAACAACCAATAGAAACTGGCCCTCAGGTGACCCAGAATTTGCAATTAGCACACAATGATTTTAAAGTAGCTCTTATAACCATGTGAAGGCTCTGAAGAAGGTGTGTTCACCATGATGTAAAGACAGAACTGATCCCAACCGACCAACCAACCAGCCAAAAAACCCCAATAAACTACAAAAGAGAAACAAACGCACATTTTAGACCTGAGAAGTGTATCTGAAACAAAAAAAAAAGCATTATAAGCACCATTTCTAAATAAAAGAAATGCAGTTTCAGAGAGATTAAGTAATTTCACCAAAGTTATACTAACAAGTGAAAGAGTTTAGAATTTGAATCCCCAGTCTGTTTGGGTTTAAGGACTTTATTTCCTCAACTCGCTAGGAGGGATTCAGAGGTTAGGAGGTGTCTGTGGGAAAGCAGAAGTGGAACGTGGACTTTCCTGAATCCCCAGAGGGGTTAGGGAGCCTTGCCGGAAGGTTTGTCGCTGGTTCCCTGAGAGCAGCCAACCCGGTTATCGACATGGGGCTTGCGATTTCCTCACCATCCCAAACGCTGTGTCTTCCAAACCGTTCCTGATTATTTGCACCAAGGAGTGGAGAGAGAAGTGAAGATAAACCATAGCAGCTCATGCTCGGGGAGCTATGTCCTCGCTGCCTTTCAAGTCCAAGGCAGTGCGGTTGCCCTGTCCATTGCTGTCCACGGATTTTGCCCCCGTTCTGCATAAGTCTTATTCCGCCTAAATCCTATCTTCAGAAGTGTGGGTAGAGAGTGGAGGTGTGTGTGTGTGTGTGTGTGTGTGTGTGTGTGGTGTGGGGGTGTCTTTGTGTGTTGGCACCACCTTCCTATCTGTGGTTGAGATCTAGTTAGATTTCCATTCTTTTTCGGTGAGTTTGCTGAGGTATGTCACGCTGTCCATGGCATCGCAGGAGGCAGAGAAAGATGAAGTCCAGTGCCTGCTCTTCGGGAGTATCTACCTGAACGTGAGCACAGAGAAAGAGCAGCAGAAGGCCAGCCTGTGGGCTCAGTGTCTACTCTGTGTCCTCGGAAGACCTATCCTGGGGCTCGGAGGGCGGATGTGACCGTGAGTTGAGAGTCATCACAAAAGACTTTCTGTAAGAGCTGGGATGTCATCTGGTCTGTAAGCTCGGGAGAGGATGGGACAAGATCGTTCCGGGACATAGTAGGTGCTTGATAGTGATTTTTTAAATGACGGAATGTGCACACAATCTTTTTTCCGCCCGGCTATTTTTAAGCATCTGTTTTCAAAAAAAATGATTATTTTGAATATTTAAAAAAACGTCTGTTTTCACAGTATCGGTAACAGCTCCCAACTGGAAAATACCCAAATGCCCATCAACAGTGGAATGAATAAATAAATTCGGGTACATTCACACAATGGAATGCCACGTAACAAAGAGAAGGGGCAGTCTGGAACGACACGGAATATTATGGATGAGGCTCAGAAGCGCAGGCCTGTACAAAAGAAGGCAATCACCAAAGAGGACCTGTTACAGGATTCCATTTATATCAAGGACAAAAAGAGGCAAAGCTCATCTACGGTGTTTGAAGTTAGCATGGTGGACCTGGTGGCAGTGAGCGGAGGAGCAAAAGGGGAATTTCTCAGAGACTGGGATACCAGAAAAGTTCTGCTTGTTATTATTATTTTTTTTTTTAGGGTCACACCCTCGGCATTTGGAGGTTCCCAGGCTCCCAGGCTAGGGGTCGAATCAGGAACTGTAGCCGCTGGTCTATGCCACGGCCTATGCCACGGCCACAGCAACGCCAGATCTGTAGTGGGGAAGGCTTCTAAGAGGAGGTGATATTTGAGCTGGATCTGGAAGAAGGAGGCGGTCAGACCGGGGAAGCTGGGGTAGGAATCACACCCTTGACCGAGACAAGGACGATATCCAGAGGCAAAGATGGGAGGACGAGGCATTTCTGTGTGGCTAGAACTGGGGAGGATGAGGGAGAGGCGAGGTTACCAGTTTAGATGCCGAGACAACCAGCTCAGGGGTGGGGACGCATGTCCAGAATGAGCGTGAGACCTGGGAGGTGGTGGGGGCCTGGGCGGGGGTGGCGGGAGTGGCTTCTCACATCCTTTTTTCCTCCCCTTTTGTCCCACGTTTGGCTGAGACTCAGGTTTCTCCTGTAGGAACCCAGCCCCCCTGGGGCTCTCCGGTCAATAAGCTCTTTAAGGAGCCAAACAGAAGCAAGATCAATGCGCTCGTCATCGATCTCACCCAGGCAGCCGATTAGTACCAGGGACCTGGCTGGCCCAGGGAGCCCCTCGCTAATGCACCGTGGAACTCAGTCGGATTAAACTGGGAGCGTCCAGTGGCCCCCCTCTGGGGGAGGGCTGCCCTCTGCATATGCGGGTGGTGGGTGGAGGGGGGGAGCGGGGGAGGGGAGAGGGGGTCCTGATCCCACCAGCTGGGGACTCTGAACACCATTAAATTCCTCATGCCCACACTTTCTGGTGTGCCCACAGTCCATGCACGTCCCCTTTTGAGGCAGGCGGGCCCTCCGCGATCTGGCCCTGACCACCTCTTCTGGTCTTGGCCTTATCTTGTGCGCTTTCCCTCACCATCTGAACTTGGCCCAGAAGGACCGCCTGCCCTTTTTCCAGCGTGCCGCCAGGCTGCCGGGGGCTCACCTGCCATTTCTTCCAGGAAGGCCTCCCTGACCCTCCTCCCATCCCCGACCGCCCAAATCTGACAGGCGCCCTTCCAAGGTTCTCCTGTACTTTCCCGGGCAAGGCGGAGAAGGAACCGTAATCGCTGATTTCATTGTCTCATCTGGCTGCGCATTAGAATAACCCTGGTGCTTTAAAAAAAAAAGATAATACAGATTCACATCCACTTGTTCTGAATAAGGCATTGATGTTTTTTACTACGCCCCAGCCCCAGGGGATCCTAAGGTACACCCTTGGCTTAGAGTCATCGGAGTAAGAAATCGGGGGCCACATGGACCTCTTTAACCCCTCCATGCCCCGGCCCCAGCACAGGGCCTGGCACAGAGACGCTCCGTGCATCTTCACAGAATCAACAGCCTGGCCTGGCCTGTGCCACTCCCACCACTGCCACCTCTCTCTCCGCCTGGCCATCTCTCCCCTCTGTGGCGCAGCCCGGAGAAGCCACCCTTGGCTCTTAGAATTGAATAGCGTCACTTCGGAGGCTCTTTCGCTTCGTGTCACATCACATGTATTTCTCGCTGTGGTTCTGGCCCCAGAGGGGAGTGGCAGCGGTAATGAACCCGAACTACCTGAAACTCAAGGCAGGACCAAGATTCTCAGGGCAGAATCACCAAAGTGGGAGAGAGACCAGGTGACCAGGCTATTGGGCGCCATTGCCCCTCAGCCTTTCATCACATTTAATACCCTAGGGTCATGACCCCTGGGATCCCAGAGGAATAGAAACCGTTGGCCTATGGTAGGTAGTGTAGGATACTTTTTTAAAATGCAAAATTAATTTTTTCTCTTTGTGATGTCCAGGACATCAAGGAACCTAATCTGGGACCTGCTTGAAGAAGAGGAAGTTTTCTGAAGTTCCCTTGTGGCTCGGCCTTGGCTAAGGATCTGGTGATGTCACTGCAGTGGCCTGGGTTCGATCCCTGGCCCAGGAACTTCCACAGGCCACAGGTGCTGACAAAAAGAAAAAAGAAGAAGAAGAAGAAAAAGGAGAAGAAGAGGAAGGGGAAGGGGAGGGGGAGGAGAAGGAGAAGAAATTTTCTGGAAAATCTGGGCCTCGAGGTTCTGCGTGGAAAGCCGGGAGGGCTCAGGGTCCAGGCGCTTGGAAGCCACAGGGTGCATCCGGTCTGAGAATGAGCGTCTTCCTTTGACATTTTCCTCAATTTTTTGAAGCTCGGAACACAGAATTTGAATAAGTATTGGGTGTAATATTTGTTGCACTCTCCTCACTGGTCCATGTTTGGTGCTATTTTCCATTCATTCATTCATTCATTCATTCATTCATTCATGTTAAAAATAAAATAAGTACCTTTAAATCTACCACTCAGCCTAAAGGCTAAGACCTTGATAAGGATGGATGCTTACTCGTGTTGCTTCCTCCTGTCTGTGCCACCTTCCTGCCTTCCTCTGCCTAAAGTAAACATCATTGCAAATGCTCTGTCATTTATTTGCTTTCTTTCTTCTTCTTCTTCCCTTTTTTTGTCTTTTTTAGGGCGGCACCTGTGGCATAAGGAAGTTTCCAGGCTAGGAGTTGAATTGGAGCTACAACTGCTGGTCTACGCCACAGCCACAGCAACCGGGGATCCGAGCTGCGTCTGCAACCTATGCCACAGCTCACAGCAACACTGGATCTCTGACCCACTGAATGACGCCAGGGATGGAACCCGCATCCTCACGGATACTATTGGGATTCATTTCCACTGCACCACAACGGGAACTCCTGCTATCTTTTTAAACATACTTTTTGTTTCTTTGTTTTTGGTTTTTGCTTTTTTTTAGGGCCGCACCTGCAGCATATGGAAGTTCCCAGGCTAGGGGTTGAATTAGAGCTGCAGCTGCCACCTACGCCACAGCCACAGCAACGCAGGATCCTTAACCCATGGAGTGAGGCCAGGGATTGAACCCACATCCTCATGGATACTAGTCGGATTCATTACCGCTGAGCCACAACGGGAACTCCTCGGTATACCTTTTATTGTATGTAAATGTTTTCCAGCATCTTTACTGATCCCTCCCCCGCCCTCTCTTTGGGCTACTTGAAGTCACAGAATACAGGAAATGAGGTGCGAGTTGCTCCATTATTTTCAGCTGCAGTAAAATTCTTACTGAAGCCACCTTGGCATGTCCAGCCTTCTCTGAAGGGGAGGGGACGGAGCAGAGGGAAATTCCCCTTCTGGAGAGGCTGCTATTTAAGGATGTGCTTCGCTGGGCAGAGTTCAGAAGGGTGGGCTTTCTGAGTAATGCCCCCTCCTTCCCAGCCCTCCCTTAAATCCATCCTTGTCTGTAGCCCGGAGCCTCATAAAGCTGGCGTTCCCCACCTCCCTCAACAGCTGCCCAGCCCCCGCAGAGCTGCTGTCCAGAAGCCCCGGGTCTGGCCAGACCAAGTTCATTCTCAGGGATTCCAGCCAACATCTGCCCTCTGGAGGAGGACACAGAGCGGGCACTGACCCAGGACGATCCCGAGATGTGCATACTGTGGTGGGAGGGCAGCCTGGGGCTCACACCCTGGACTGGCCACAGCATCCCCCCCCCCAGGCTGCCTCACCGCCACCGTGAGCCCCCCAGCCCGCCACGAGGCTCTTCCTGGAGTCCTCCCTTGCTGCTCCTCAGGCCGAGAACCAATTTTATCCATGAGTGAGTCTGCATAATCCTCTTCTGGTCCCCATCCACTGCCTGGAGAGGCTCTGCTCGGGGCGGAGAGGGATCCGCCTGGGCTTGGGAGGTTCTCAGCCACACCTGGACCACAGAGGGAGCGGCCTGGCCTCAACAGCCGGAACCGCCACCTCTCCTCTGGAGATGTCCAAGCGCCCCCCTGCCCGCCACCGACCCCCTCATGACCCTCATTTCCTCCAGGAGGAACAGGAGGCACAACTGAGCCCACTGTCAGGACTCCGGTCCCTATTATGTTTTTTTTCTTTTTGGCCTCGCCCACGGCATGCGGAAGTTCCAGGGCCAAGGTTTGAACCTGGGCTGCAGCAGTGACCTGAGCCACAGCAGTGACAACTCCGGGTCCTTAACCCTCTGAGCCACCTGGGAACTCCCCCAGCACATTTTTTGCTCTAAGTGGACTGGGGGTGGAGTCCTGGGGGGAAGCGTCCTCCTTCCACCCCCTTCTCCTCTTTAAGGCCGAGGATGGGGGAGGAGCCTGAGCTGAGCTTGAGAAGCAGCAGTGGGCCTGGGAAGGCCAGAGACACCCCCCGACCCCGAGCCAGAAGAGTCTCTACAGAGAACCCCACCACAGACTCCTGGATGGGGAAACGAAGGCCCACGGATGGAAGTCACTCATTTAGGGTTTCCCAAAATGAGTCTGGCAGTATAACCTCAGTCGTCACTCCTGTTACCCACTCTGAAACTGGAGCCCTTGTCCGTGTTCCCTCTGCAGGACAAGTGCCCTGCCCAGGAGTCTGTTATCCTGAGTGCCCACTGGCAAAGCACAAGGGCTGGCATCAGGGGTTTGGGGTTCCAAGCCTGCCTCTGTGACTTCAAGCACAGGACCTAACTGCTCCAAACCTATTTATTTATCTGGAAAAAACAAAAACAAAAACAAAAGCAACCAGGGTGTCTACAATAAAGTTTAATTTCAAGGCTTGTTGTAAAGTTTGAATGAGACACTGTAATCATTCAGCATGGTACGTGGAGCACAGTCAACAGTCAAGAAACCCTAGGGGCTGTGATTGTCATTGAGCCAGTGGGCTCCTATTCATCCTTCACAACCCTCCCCTATGAAGCCCTCCTCACCCAGATCTGATGATTGACCCCTCATTGCTGAAGCTTTGTTCTGGACAGACATGATTTTCTCTTACAGCTGGTTTAGATATGGACTGACTCTCTGGGACCAGGGTCCCAGGGAGAAGGGGTGTGTCTCACCCTCCCGGGGTCTCCTGCAGGCTGCGGTAGGGACAGGGCTGAGCAGATGGCATCTCCGTGACAGGATGGGGCTGCTGTCTTGACTTGCCGGTGCCCAACCTTGCAAACCGGGC
>PVHT020001178.1:1834270-1847120 GCA_004024745.2 Catagonus wagneri | reverse complement strand
CCGCCCCAAGCCCACAGGGAAACAGGCAGAAGACTAGGTGCTGGGTGGACAGACCGCCAGATGGACGGTCACCCCGGGGGAAGCCAGCCCTGCTTGGTGCACCGAGGACCGGCCCCAAAGCTGGTGCCAGCCCGGGTCATCCTCAAGTTCACCCCCCGAGCCAAAGCCTCCAAGAGGGAGCCCCGGGCCACCTGGGTTTACACAAGCAGGTACCAGCCTCGCTCACAAGCTTAGTTATCTCCTTCCTTCTTCAGGGACGGTGACAGATTGAAAGAAGATGGTTCCAGCTAAGAGAGTCCTATAATTATCAACTGCGGATTATTTTAATTAAAATGCTTTGCATCCTCAGCTCTTAATTTCTGAAATGATTATAAATGTTATTATTAAAGAAAAATCCTTGAAGTGAGAGCCATAAATCTCAGCCCGGGCTGAGCTGACAGGGCGAAGCTGGTCCAGCAGAAGAGGCCCCACCCAGGGGCTGAAACTGCAGGGGCGAGAGAAGGAGGAAGAGAGAAGGGAGGTGAGGCAGGCTGGAAGAAAGGGAAGGAAAGAAAGCGCCCCTCCCGCTCTACCTCTGGATCATTAAACGTTTCGGATCTGAGGTTTGAACTTGAGTCTGCTGTTGGCTGTGTGACTCGGGGCAAGTCCAGTCACCTCTCTGAACTTCAGGTTTCTCTTCTAAAGATGTTTTCATCTTTCGCGTTTCTCGTGTAAAGAATGAAAATGATTGCCATCTGGTAGGGCTATTTTGAGGCATGCTGATAATGTGTGCAAAGTGCAGCAATTTTTGGTTAGCTCCAATCACGTCTTTGGGTGGCGGGGGGGTGGTGGTCCTGGAAATTCCGTCTGGCGTCATAGCTCCGTTCCCTGGAGGTCACAGGCTCCCGATAGGCAGACCCCTCGCCCCCAGGGAGGGGATCTCAGGGGTGTCCCTTCAGCTTTCATTGGCCTCCCACCACGGAAAGCAGAGCGGCAGGAAGAGGAGAGGCCAGCCCCTTTCACTGACACACCAGGAAACGAATCCGGGGCCCAGAGAGGGAAATGTCCTTCCCGGAGTCACTCAGCAAATTGCTGGCAGGTCGTTTCACCCATTTTAGCAGGTGGCTAAGGTTGCCTTTCTTATTGATTTGAAGCCTGTCTTTCTAGTGGCTGAGAACAGAGCACCTGAACCGGGAGACGATGCTGACAATGACACTGACAAGGTGGACGGGGGAAGGGGCTGGCAGCGATGAGATGGAGGGGTTGAGCGCCAGCCTGGGGTCAGGACAGCTGGCCGCCGTGGGCACCCTTGGGCCTGTCCCTTCTCCCCCTGGGCCTTAGTCCTCTCCTCGGTAAAAAGGGGGCTGATGATCACTGCCCTACTGACCTCCCCGGCCGGCGGCGAGGATCAGATGAGATGATGGATCTGAAAGTGCTTGGTAAGCAGGAACGCGTGAAGCAAATGTAGGAAATTATTAACATTAATATTAATGAACTCGCACGCAGTTGGCTACTGGCCACAGAGAGGGCAGAACGCTGGGAGCCTGGGAAGACCAGCCAGTCTCTCAGTGGCCCTTTCCCAGAATCTTACACGGAGAAGTACGTAGGGGAGAAAACCCGCAAGATTTTCAGCCAAGGGAGCTGACGCTGTGTGCAGGTGGCCCTGGTGGTGGGGGGGGGCGGGGGGCAGCAGTACGGGAGGGACCCCTCTTCCTGGGCAGGCACGGCGACGGAGACCCCTGGCTTTGTCGTTCAAGGCTGATCTCTTTTCTGGAGGCACCCGGGGCTGAGGTCTGGGCCCCTTCTGTGGATCAGGGGCTCCCGTCCCGATTTGGTTTGACTCCCTGTCCTCAGGAGACTAACCCATCCCTCCTTAGGAAAATCACCAGGTGGAAGAGACGAGAATGATCCCCGGCACCTGACCCCTCTCTCTAGCACCTTCCTCCGCATCGCCCCACACACTCACAGGACCCCTGCTTCTCTGAATGTAGCTGTGCGTAGCGTTGATTTGGGTCCTGGGCTAAGGCCTCCTTCCTTTCTTCCTTCATTCGTTCTTTCACTCGTATGTCCTGCAAAGATTTGTCAAATGTCTGATGCGTGCGGGGCGCTGTGCCAGGCACTGGGATTCAGAAAGGAACGAGACCCTGAGCCTGTCATTAACGCTCCGAGGCTACTGTAAGTGACAGATGACAGAAGTGAAAACAGGCCCTGGTGCCCCCTGCCGAGGCGTGGAGCTGTGTGGGAACACACTCAAGCCTGGGGTAAGAGGGGGATTTTTCAGAAAATTTCCTGGGGGAAGTTGTTCTGAGCGGAGCCTCAAGGGAGGACGCGTGACGCTCACCCCCCCCCCCATTACTGAACCCAAGTGGAACATTCCAGTTTCTTGTTTCACGGAAGAAGGAGGCACGGATCCACAGGCTTCAGGAGTGTGGCTTCCAGCTGAATCCCCAAACGGCCACAGTTCCTGAGGACACAGAGCCTTCCGCAGCTTCTGCTTTCAGGGGCTGGGAAGTCAGCGTCTGAAGACGGGGTGTGAACCCCAGCTCTGCCTCCGACACACTGTGCCCTCTGGTCTCCGCCCTCGAGGACAGGACCAGGTGGCGAGGACTCCGAGATGTGGTTATGAATAACGCTCTGTCGAGGACGAGCCACGTTGTCATTCCTGATTATTTTATTATCCGCCTACAACTGTTCCGACGTGCCCAGTAGGACTGCGGCTCGGAGAGGGCAGCTGAAATCTCACTTCAGTATTTGTTGATTACTTTGTACCAACCATAGGGTTTAAAAATGTGAAGATTTACAAGATGGCTGTGTGCTGTGTGTGTGTGTGTGTGTGTGTGTGTGTGTGTGTGATAGAGAGACAGGAGAGACAGAGAGAAAGACAGAGAGAGAGAACTGGGGAGGGTGTCTGCAGGCTGGCTTGGCACAAAGCCCCCTCTCCCATGCACACCCATTTCTACCTCTGGACACGAGCACACTCCTGAGAATACACACACCGTGCATGTCCCATAAGAGGCCCGGGGTTGCCCCAGCTCTCATTCTCTCCCTGGGTTTTCAGGAATCTCTTAGAACCAGCAGTCTGGTCCATGTACAAACGGAGCTGTGGCCTTAGATGATTACCCATCAATGCCAATCCCCCTAAACTAAATAGACGTTGCTGAGCTCTGGGCGAAAAAGTCCAAATTCTGCAGTGTGAGAGAGAGAATATTCTGGAAGGAGGAAACGTTTTAGGATGACGGACTTTCCTCGAGGTGGAAGGAACAGCCTGAGGGGACACGAAGAGGTGGGCTAGGGTGGGCTGAGGCTTGGGGGTGGCAGTGATGCTGGTGAGGCGAGGATCCTCAGGCATGCTGGCCACTGCCAGGTGCTGGGCTGGTCCTTCCATTAGGCGGGGCCACCTGGAGCATGGCCGGCCTTGACCGCCAAATGGAGCAGCTCCCCTCCCGTCCCCTCCCCTCCCCTTTCCTCCCCTCTCCTCCCCACCAGTCACGTGCCTGCATGCCTGCCTGGCCCCCGCCTGGCACAGGCTGGACCGGGTCTGAAGCACTCCCGCCCTCAAAGAGCCCAGTGCTTTATTTGCAGCTGCTTACTCGGCAGACCCTTTGATTTGCAGAGAGGCTGGTGGCAGGGCCGTCCCTGGCCACCAGCAGAATTAGAGATCTGGCTTCAGGTGAAAAAAGCTCCTTTTTCCTCTCTCCTTCTCCCTTGTTTCCTTTTCTACCGCCTCTCTGGCTTTTTTTTTTTTTTTTTTTTTTTTTGCGGGGTGGGGGGAGCTTATTTTTACCAAGGGATTTGAACTTCAGCTGCAGCAAAGCTCTGGACCAATGGGAGGGAGAGAGTGGAGGCTGATTGGCTGGAAAGGGGAGTGACCTGCAAGCAGGTCAGGATGACAGTGGTGCTGCTTAGCACTGACGGAGCACCTACTAAGTGCAGACATCAAGCTGGGTGCTTGACAGCCATTCTCTCCTCCCCACTCCTCTGTGAGAGGGACTCAATTCATTTTCCACGTGGGGAACCAAAGTTTCACTCCAGGTCACACGGCTGCGAAGGGGTGGAGTCGGGCCCTGCCCGCTCCCGGGCAGGGACGCTGACGTGACCGGGACCCCCTCCCAGACCTGATCCTACCGCGAGGTCAGATTTAACCTCTCTGCCAAGCCTCAGTTTCCTCATTCGCAAAATGGGTATAGTAACATCTACCTCGCAAGGTTGTGGTAAGGACAAAACAAAGTGAGACAAAGTAAAGCGCTGGGCACTGGGCAGCCCCTCAGAAAAGAGTAGCCACTGTTCATATGAATACTCGTTCTGGGTTGAACCTGTTGGGCCTGGCTGGTACACACACATCTCGGAAACTTGCAACAGGGAGACTCGGAGAGGCTGCCCGAGGCTGGCTTCTAGGCAGGCTGGCCACCCGGGTGCCCGGGGCTCCTTCCTGTTTCGCCCCTGCCACCTGCTAACGGTGTTTGATGCCCTAACCTCGTGGTGGTTTCTGATGTGGCCGATGGGACCCGCGATGCAAGACTTTGGTGGGAGTGAGCAGGCTGCGGAGCTGTTTCCCACAAAGAGCTAGGAGCTGGCGCCTTACCCCCTCCCCCTCCCTGAAATTCAAGGTCATTGGTCTGCCTTCCGGCTCCGCCCCGGCCCCACGTCCTTCAGCCTCCTTCCCTGCCTAACGAAGGACATTTGCATAAGCGGAGCATCTCTGGCCTCGGCCTTCTACCACCTGCTCCTGTGGCTCTCTCCCCACCTGAAGCCATAAATACATATGCAAAGGCCAGTATATTAATTTGTGTCTGAGCACGGAGCCGGGGACGCCGCCGAGAAAGGGGATTAGGCGGTGACAGCCGGTGGGAGGCAACAGATGGTCTGATTGCTCTTACCTGTTGCTGATTTGCTGGGCGCCGAGTTTGTGCTTAATTGTGCTCAGACCCCGAGACAGCGGGGTACCCGGCACCGGATAGCCCTCGGGGTGCGCGCCGGGGGCGAGGGGTCAGCTGCCTGCCTGGGAGTTAAACGCTGGGGTCTGGACGTGAAGGGCTCTGCCTTGTTCTCTCTTGATTAGACTCCTGTCTCTCTCCCCGGCTGGGAGCTCAGGACCCTCAGAACGCACGGCGCCATCGAGGAGGGAGCCGAGTGAGCAGGGCAAGCAGGCCTGACCCTTCTGTTAATTGGCTGTGTGACCTTGGGTGGGTCACTTAACGTCTCTGGGCCCCATCAGCCTGGCAGGGAAATGAGCATAATCACACCTGCCCTGTCGGCTTTGCAGGGTTGCCGTGTGAGTGTGAACCGAGATAATGGATTCGGGAGCACTTTGACATGTAAAATGTGCTGTCATAGTGAGGCATTATTTGCTAGCAGAGCAGTTAAGAGCTTGGATTCTGGCGTCAGCAAGGCCTGGACTGTGTTCCGACGGCCACTTATAACTGGGAGATCTTGGGTAAGAAACCCAAGATTTGGAGCCTTGGTTTCCTCGCCGAGGCAGTGGGTGATCAGCACCCTGCCTGGGGGATGCTGGGAGGAGCAAAGAGTTAATGCACCTGCTGGTCCAGCTCGGCCTTCCCAGAACGCAGCCCCAGTCAGCTGTGACCGGCTTCCCACCACGCTCCCTTGTCTCCTGTTCTATGAGGCCCGCTATGAACCGTGTCCCCTCCCACTGTTGATTGTCCCCTCATCGCAGAAACTGGGTGGGGGTTGGCCTCTTTCCCTTCGGCTGTGATCTGGAGGGACCGTAACCTGGGGATCTGTGAATCTGTCACCGCAAGGACAGCACATGGACAGGCACGGCCCATCTAGAAGCATCTTCTGGAGTAGAAAAGCGCCACCTAGCCTCAGAAAACAGAAGGGCCTCGTGCACCCTGAGGGAAGGGGCCACTGCAAGGGGGCACTGCCATCTCCCTCTCACCCCTAGCCCTCTGAGGGGTCCTGGGTCCCAGCCTGACTCCCTAGACTCCCTGCCGATCCTTTGAACCTCAGATATATTTCCGGGAATGTTCCTTTTGCTTCAGGGAACTTATCTTTCAAGCATCTGGCGGATGCGTCTCTGGGCCTTATGCATGTTTCAGTGACAGCACGGAGGCGCTTTCAGTGAATGTGTTTTCTGTTTGTTCCAATTACTTATTGGTTCTGTGACCCCCCCCTTAACCTCTCTGAGCCTCAGTTTCTTCTTCCGTCTAAGGGGCTGTAGGGTGGAGAGTGGAGCTCCCCAGATCCCGGTGCGGATTAAAGCGCCCCGCTGGTGTCACGCGTGTCAGTGGCACTCGGCCATGGCTGACTGATCAACCTCTACCAGGTGAAGACAAGGGACACCGCTTTTGTTGGAAATCATGGTCCGCAAGTTTGTCAGGAAAGCATCCTTTTGAGAAACTCGCTTCAGGGGTTATTGACCGAGATGTCATTTTATCTCTTCTCAGCCTTTAAGTTTCTCTCAGGGAAATGTGCGATCATTAGAAGAGGGAATGGAAGGTGGCAGAATGTTCTCTTGGGCCAAGTACTGTGGGGGGTGGGGGGAGGATGAGGAGCCAGTGCCATGCGAGGAAGGCAGGAGGGGCGATGGGCTGGGCTGGGTTCCTTGGGGCTCCCGTGGGAGAGACGGGAGAGGAGGAAGCATAAAGAGGTGGGGGGAGAGGGGAGGGGAGGGAGGAGGAGAAAGGGGTGGGAGGGGATAAAGATTCTGACTTCCCTTTCCATCCCTCCTCATTTCCACTGCATCTCGCCCTCTCCTCTTATAATCAATTCTATATCAAAATAACACCCTCCCTAAATCATGCCCCCACACCACTCCACCTCCCTGTTTAACTCGGGGGGCGGGGGGGAAACACGCAACAAATGTTCCAGGAGTTTTTCTCCTTGACCCGGAGCCTTGGAGAGGGCTCTCCCGCTTGTGTCTCTAGTAGTTTCCCCTTTCCCAGACAGGGGCAACGCGGGGTGCCCAGAACAAAGGCTCATCTGGCTTGTCTGAGAATTCTCCCAGGTACCGCTGGAGACTTGGGGCAAGTTGCAAGCCTCTCTCTTCCTCCTGCGGGTGCAGCGTGCCCGATGGTCATAGCTGATACCATCTGCCTCGCGGGAGTTCCTGTTTGCAAGAGGCCCAGCACAGTGCCCAGCCCCGGGCTCCAGGGGTCGTGTGAGTGACTGCTGCGTGTCCTCCAGCCTGACACAGGATCAGGCCATTGGTGCAGGGACCTCACTGCATCGGGGAAGCATCTCGGGGTCCGAAGCAGGGGTGTAAAACCAGTTCAGTGGTACGGAGTCTGGTTACCTAAGCCGGCCACGCCCAGGAGCAAGTCATTTGGAATAGGATGGAATCGGTCCCTCGTCTGCTGTTCACCTAGATTCTTCCTTGGACCTTGAACATGTCTTTCTTCTCCAAGTCTGATCTGCCTGGACATCCTCCCCTACAGTCAAGATAACAGGGACGGAAAGAGAGGAGCCCTGCCTCGGGGCCAGCACAGTAGCAGCTCTGCATACCTCATTTCCTCTCACCCTCAGCACAGCCCTTTGAGGCTGGTAGTACTTTGTTTGTTGGGGGGTGAAAACAGTGAGGTTTAGGAAAAGGAAATGACTTGCCCAGTGCTATGTGGTTGGTGGAAGCTGGGTTGCCACCCGTCGTCACCTGCCTGCCTCTAGTCCTGCGGGCTCCCCTACCTCTCAGCCCCAGCTTTCACTGCCCCTGCAATAGCTGTAGACTCTCTCATCCCCTCTGACTCAGAATTTGCACGGTCCTATGACATTTGGACATTTTTTTTTTTTTTTGTCTTTTTGCCTTTATGTAGAGCCGCACCCGCAGCATATGGAGGTTCCCAGGCTAGGGGTCTAACAGGAGCTGTAGCCGCCGGCCTACACCACAGCCACAGCAACGCGGGATCCGAGCCGCGTCTGCGACCTACACCACAGCTCACGGCGACGCCGGATCCTTAACCCACTGAGCAAGGCCAGGGATCGAACCTGCAACCTCATGGTTCTTAGTCAGAGTCATTAACCACTGAGCCACGAAGGGAACTCCACATTTGGACATTTTTGCAAGGTCCTCCCCCTTACCGTTTGCTCCCACTAGGTTTCTTTCCCATGGAAAGTTTATGGACCATGCCTATTAAGAGTAACCTGGGCAAGATAAAACAGACCAATAGGACAGGGGGCGTGGCCGGAGGGTTAGGGGTGTGGCTCTGCGTGGGCGTGACCAAGAGATGCCCTGGAGCCCATCGCAGCAGCCTTCGCCTTAATCCCAAACCCAGCTGATACTTCCCGAGAAGGGGCTGCTCTTAGAAACCAAGCAACCCTTTGCTTGGACAGTGGTGCTGGATTTTCTCAGAAACCCGTGGGGAAAACTGACGATGAGAAAATAGAGCGGAGAAGCTGGGGAAAACGTGAATGAGGGTGCTCCGTGTGAAGTCAGCTGCTTAAAAAAGGACAAAGAGAAGCAGTTCTCAAAGGAAGGAGGACTCCCCCCATCCCCGCCCCCGCAAGATAGGACCGTTCTCCTTCATCCCTCCTCCCTCAAAGCTGGGTCCCTCCAACTCGCATGCAGATGGATAAAAGGCAATATCTGGGGGCGGGGAGGTGGAGAACCTTCGTGGGTCTCTGCATATCTTATGAGAATTACTATGAATTTCATTTCGGCGCCGCAGTACCCCATGCCAAAGTTTTCATCCACTTGTGGGGAAGTGAGAAAAACGTGAGTGAGTTTTTCCAAAGCTAAATGTAAATGTACTCTTTTTTTTTTTTTCCCCTACCTGTGGCATGTGAAATTCCCCAGGGCCAGGGATCAAAACTCTGCCACAGCAGTGAACCAAACCGCTGTGCTGCAGTGACGGATCCCTAATCTGCTTCACCACAAGGGAACTCTGAAATGTTTTCGTTTTCAATACGTTGGTCTTTTTTTTTTTTCTTTCTGGGATTCTGTCTTTGCTACTTTCTTGGTGTTGAAACCTCCTTTCATCTGTGAAACGCTGCTGAGAGTAATCTAGACTTGATTTCTTGAGCATCTACGCTTGGCAGCATGTAAAGCTGGCAACCTTATGTTGAATCCTCCAATTTTCTCTTTAAAAATTTGGCTGAACTACAAAATCCCAAAGTCTGAGGACCACCATGTTGTACTCTGTCAGTTATCATTTGTATCAAGTCTCTTCCCAATTTTGGGCAATTTTTTTTTATGGTTAGCACAGACCATCTTTGAAATTCAAATACCTCAACCCTGAACTGAAATTTAATATACGTACTTTTTTTGTTTACAGGCTAACAGGTATTATACTCCACATATACCGTAATTTGGGAACAGGAAATATATTTTTTTTACAGAATCGTGTTTCTTGCATCTATTACTGTGACTTGATTTGAAGAGAACTCAATCCTATAAAAAGTCTCCTTCTATGACCCCACAGGCTGGAATGAGGTGCAAAGAGGAAGATCTGAAGTCAGCAAAGGATTCAGAGAAACCAAAGGGCAGCCAAGGGAAGAAAGAAAAAAAAATGTAGAGAGTCTTGGGGCCGGCAAAGGGAATAAGACGGGCATTTTACAAATAGACAGATCAGGGGGAAAAGAAATCCTTGAGAGCCGCCCAGCCCATTAATAAATGAGAAGGGAAATAAAATTAATGATGATGATAAAAAAGGCTGAGCTGCTGAAGTGCTTTGTAAAATTGTTCTTTAACAAGCAACAGAAAAAAAAAAATCTGAGGGCTGGGCAATTAGGAAGGGACAGAAGCCCTGTCAATAGAGCTGATGAAAGGTAGGAAAGAGAATACTTAGAAAAATTGGATAATGTCTACCGGGTTCAAATCACCGTGTCCGGGATGCAGGCCTTAGGGTCTGAAGGGAATTAGTTGATGAAAGGATTAAACTGTTGGCAGGTATTTTAATTACATAGTTACACTTTCTTTTTTTTTCCAGGGGAGAGACAGAATCGATGAAGATTCCAGAGCCTGAGGTTCAGGAGGGACAGGAAGTACCGCATTGCCGTGTGTTGAGTTCTTTCGTGGGGCCTGGTACCGTGATGGTATCCCCCAGCCACCCGGAGTGCTTCTATGACTAGCCCATTTTACAGATGAGGAAACTGAGGTTCAGTTTGTGTGTGTCTCCGAGATTACTTAGTTGCAAACAGAGGTGGTAGAATTGGGACCCGTGTTTTTCTGATTCCAAAGAGGATTCCTTTCCGTTCTAATGATCTACTTATTCTAATTCTCAATATTGGATTCTACACATCAGAGAGAAAGACACCCACCGGCCAGTGACCTACATCTAGTGACTGTCCGTTGTCCTGAAGCCTTGGGATTCTGCTGACTAGACGGAGGGCTGTCTGGTTCCAACTTAGAGATGTTTAGGGAGGATTTCAGACTTGGTGTGGTTGAAGAGAAAGGAAAGGGGCAGAGTTGGAGGAATCATGGGGCTAGAGACACAGGGTGTCAGTGTCATCACCAGAATCTGGGAGCCCAGAGTCCAGAGTCCTTATCACACCCGGGAAACCGAGGTCTGAGTGTGGGAGGAGCTGGCCCAAGGTGGGGCCAGGAGCTGGAGCTGACTTGAGGGCCAAGGCTGTTTTCCACTCTTCTTGGCCTAAGGCCATTATTTGTCCTCATGGCTTATTTCTGTTCTTTGGCATCTGAGGACTGGACTTGACTTTGATGCTCAGCTTTGGCTCTGTCCCCTTCTCTCTGCTTTTGGTGCCTTCTCTCTGCTGTGGCTCCCATCAGTGGCTTCTCTAACCTCCCGTCTCATCTCTGTTGCCTTTTTGTGAAACTTGATGCCCCTGGGCGAGGGGGTGGAGGGGGCAGAAGTTGGGATGAGGACAGGAGAGAGAAGCAGTAGGACACGTCTGGTAGCTGTGCCCACTAGGGGTCGTCATTGAGGGGTCCTGCGTGCAGTGTGATGGGAACTCATCCGCAATTGATTCAAATACTGCCTCGCATTCTTTATCACACCCCCCCACCCGCCATCTCCCTCTTGCCACGGCTTCCTAACATGTGGAGTTTACTCTCCTGCCTCTTGACGTTGGGCTTGACTCTGTGTCTTGCTTTTGTCAAAGAGATGTTAGCAGCACAGAGAAAGTGAGGACTTGAAATGTGCTTGTGTGGTTGCGCAACTCCTCTCGCACCTCCAAACAGCCAACCTACTGGTCCAGGGTTGACTAGCACAACTGGAACAGAGCCCCTCTAGCCAACCCCACGCTTTCAGAGAAACAGAGCTGCCCCAGCTGCCAAGGTCTGAAGCAGCATTGCCTCATGGAACTTAGACAGACCAAGTTTCCACTGTCCTGAATATCCTTGAGATGCTCATTATCATATACCACTGAGATTTTTTGTGCTGTTTGTCACACGGCATAGCTGACTGATACACAAGCCCTCAACACAATGTGCTTAGAGGGCTCTGGTTCCTATTTAAAATTTCCTTTTTTCCTCAACTTATTAAAAATAAAAAGAAATCATTAGGCACCCGTGATGGGCCCATTCCCACGTTAGGCACGATGCGTTTAGACATTTGGGTTACTGTCTGCGAGGAGCTCAGTCTGGGAGGGTGCACAGAGAGGTAAAAAGATGGTTACCTATGGTATTTGTCTTTCTTCTTCTGACTCACTTCGAAAGAGAAAGACAAATGCCATGTGATATCCCTTCTTTGTGGAACCTAAAATATGGCAGAGACGGTCCTATCTACAAAACTGAAACAGATCACAGACATGGAACGCAGACTTGTGGCTGCCTAGGGGGAGGGGAGAGGGAGTGGGACCGAGGGGGAGTTTGGGGTTGGTGGATGCAAACTGTAACACTTGGAAGTGAATGGGCAGTGGGCTTCTCCACAGCACAGGGGGCTGGGTGTGGCTGGGTCACTTTGCTGTACAGCAGGAATTGAAGAAACATTGTCAATCAACTACACTTTTAAAAAATTACATAAAAAAAGATGGTTACAAAATACAATGTCAATAAAATCTTCCTGAGAAGAATGGCTGAATCAGGTCTTGGAGGAGGAGGAAGAGGAGAAGGATGCTCGGGGCAGAAAGAAGAGAATGCCCAAAGGCTTGAGAGACTGAAGCAAGCTGGTCCATTCATGGAACCCAAGGCCTCTTTGAGCTAGAACGTCACCCCAGCATAAAGAAGCATCCAGAGCCCACGTCTGGCTCTGACATCTTACAAGTCCCTGACCAAATGTTGGTACCCAAAGAAGACATCAACGACGGCAATTTATTACCAGATGATGAAGTTCAGGAAAACTCCATTAAATAAAAAAGGGGCACAAGATGTGATCAAACGGGATAAAAGATTCTTGGAACTGTTGCAGATGCAGTAAACAAACCACGCGATCCAGGGGTGCCAAAGGCGCAGAGGTAATTACACACGGACACCTGCTCCCGGAAGTCAGGCTGGGCTCCGGGAGGCCCAGGGGAGGCTGCAGAGACACGGGGAGCACCCCAGCACCGCCCTCAGCCCCCTAGCCTGATCGCCCGAGGTGCAGACCCTTCCCCTCGATTTCTCCGCGTCCTTTTCCCTAGGACTCTTCTCAGAGTAACCTGCTTTCTGTTGGGGGGGGGTGGTGGCTGGGGGTGACAGGGAGCGAAGGTGAGCAGCCTCCTCTGGGGCCGTAGGTGGCAAGCGCGGCCCCTCCCCCGAGTCCACCCCTCCCCTTCTAACCCTCCCCCTTCCCCCAGCCCACATGCATGGGATTTCAGAGTTAATCTGTCTGCACTAATTAAATATTGACAGCTGTTAAATATTCATGGGGCGTTGTTGCTGGCAGGTTTGATGTCTCCAGGCCCTGCTGACTGCGGCTCCGCTGATGGGCCATCTTGGCTGGGCACTCTGTGCTTTGGACCGCCTCTCCCTCTCTCTCTCTCTCCCTCTCTCCCTCTCTCTCTCTCTCTCTCTCTCTCTCTCTCTCTCTCTCTCTCTCTC
>PVHT020001178.1:1819880-1833270 GCA_004024745.2 Catagonus wagneri | reverse complement strand
CTCCCTCTCCCTCCCTCCCTCTCTCTCTCTCTCTCTCTCTCTCTCTCTCTCTCTCTCTCTCTCTCTCTCTCTCTCTCTCTCGTCCAAGTGTTCCACCTGCTGTGGGCCCCCTCACCTGACGGGGATGCTTGGCCACAGCCCGGGGGCTCCTGATTAGCTCACTTACGTGGGATGTAGTGCCCGCAGCTCTGGGTGTGGAGGCTTGTCACGTGGGACCTCCAGTGTGTTGTCGCTGTGTCTGGCAGTCTCTTCTCTCAGGGACAGGGAGGGGGCTAGTGGGGAGTCAGCTTGGGAACAGGAGCCCCCACCTGAGAGTCCCCTGACTGCCTTAAGGTTTAGCAAAACTCTTTGAGATGCCAGCCTGACTTGGAGCTAAGAGACCCCATAAGAGTTTGTGTTTCCCCTTGGGCCAGAGCTATAAAGCCGAGGCTGTTAGGAATTCCCTTTGTGGTTCAGTGGGTTAAAAACCCAAGCGCTGATGTCCATGAGGATGTGGGTCCCATCCCTGGCCTTGTTCAGTGGGTTAAGGATCCGGCATTGTCGTGAGCTTTGGAATAGGTCTCAGATGTGGCTTGGATCCCCCGTTGCTGTGGCTGTGGCATAGGCCAGAGGCTACAGATTCGACCCCTAGCCCAGGAACTTTCATAGGCAACACCAGATCCTTAACCCATTGAGCGGGGCCAGGGATTGAACCCTCATCGTCATGGAGACTAGTCAGGTTCGTTACCTCCGAGCCACAATGGGAACTCCTATTTTAAATTGTGACACTAAGTGAGATGGCCCAGAGATCCAGGGATGAGAACAGAAAGGAAAAAGCAGAGGTCTGAGGACGGAGCCCTGGGAGCAGGAATATGTATAGGGCAGGGAGAGGAGGAGGGCCGGCACAACAGACAGGGGATCTGGATCCAGTCAGGGATGGCTCTGGCCCTGGGTTCTTCATGAAACGCCTTTCCTGGCACCGGCTCTGCGCTTTTGGCAGGCCTTTCCCGCCCTCTAGTGGTCAAGATTGAGAATGCAGCCAATGGAGCTAGGGACCCAGAGCCCCCCCCTTTCATTCAGCGGATAATCTCTTAAGTACCTACCTACTAGGCATTGGGCCTTGACCCAGTGCAGAAGAGAAAAAAATGCTGTCTTGGAATTCATCGCAGAGTGGAAGAAAAGACACAAACCCAAGTGTCAGACTGTGGTTCTCAGCCGGGGGTGGTGTTGATAATGTCTGGAAATATCTTTTCAGTGGTCACAAGTGTGTGGGGACTGAGTGGGTTGCTGCGGGCATCTAGTGGGTAGGGGCCAGGGATGCTGCAAAAGGCTCTAAAATGCACAGGACATCCTTCTACCACGGAGAATTACCTGGTCCAATGTCAGTAAGTGCCAAGGAGGAGAAGCCTTGATCCAGGACATCAGATGCTGTAATAGACAGAGTAAGCGAATCATTTGGGTGCAGAGGGGAGAGAAGTCAGTCTGTCTTTGGGAGACAGGGAAGGCTTTGCTTCACAGAGGATGTGTGGTTGCAACTTGCCTTCACAGTTGAGTAGGGCTTTGCCAAGTAGAAAGGGGAGAGATTAGGAGTTCCCATGGTGGCTCAGGCGGTAACGAACCCGACTCGTATCCATGAGGACGTGGGTTCAATCCCTCGCCTTGCTCAGTGGGTTAAGGATCCTGTGTTGCCGTGAGCTGTGGTGTGGGTCACAGATGTGGCTCGGATCCTGCATTGCTCTGGCTGTGGCGTAGGCCAGCCACTGTAAGCTCTGATTTGACCGCTGTCCCGGGAACTTTCATATGCCGTGGGTGAGGCCCTAAAAAGAGACCAAAAAATGGGGGGAGAGATTAGCAAACAGATGATGGGAATATGTTCAAATCATGTCCCCCCCCAAAATCTAGGGTGCCCACAGGCCCGGGTGTGTATGAAACAGACTCGTTCATGCAAAGCGTTCCAGCATAACTGTTCCTAGAACCCCCCACTTCTACTCTCCAAGGAACCCCAGTTTGGATGATAGGGTGTCTGGTCCCCCTGGATTCAGCAGGCTCAGTGTGGCTGCAGTGGGAGGAGGGGTGGGTTATGCGAGCCTGGTGCGGTCAGGCGGAGGGGCTGGGTTTGCGTCCGGGTTTGGGTCCGGAAAAGGAGCAAGGGGGTCTGAGCACAGGCAGTGAGAGAGCCCCTCCTTCTAAGCATCTCTGAGAATGCCTGTCTTGGGTGACGGCTGGAAAGAACATGCCAGTTTCCGCACAGGAAAGCGGGCAAGTGGAAACCCTCCCAGCCCAAAGCGCAGGACCCCGGAGGGGTCATCTGGCCTCCCTCTGCCTTTGCAGGCCCTTCCACGTCCCCGTATGACAGCAGAGGCTCAGGAAAGTTGGTGTGTGGCCTCAGCTCTGCTGTTGACAAGCCTCATGATCTGCGGCGGGTCACAGCTCTTTCTGGCTTCAGTTTCTCCGTGTGTCCCGGGAGAGGGAGGGCCAGGTCATCCCTAGGCACATTTCCAGTTCTCACCTCCCGTGGTCTTGTACTTTCTGCTCCTGAGCCCCTCTGCGAGGTGGATTCTGCAGCTCACGGCCCTGATTCCAGAACTTTGGCTTCTGATCGCTTGGCGAGTGGGACCACGTCCCCTTTCCAGGACCTGGATCTTGAATGAAATGGGGACAATTCTCTCCACTTGGAGATGGCAGGCTTTGGGGACACGTATCATCAAGTGCTAGACTGGAACGCCCCGAGAGTCTCATGTGTGGAGTCCACGGTGGTTGTGAATTCCCAAGACACTCCCCTTCTGGGCCCAGTGTCATTTTATTTTATTTTATTTTATTTATTTTATTATTTTTAGGGCTGCACCTGCAGCATATGGAAGTTCCCAGACTAGGGGTCCAATTGGAGTTGCAGCTGTTAGCCTATGCCACAGCCACAGCAAAGCCAGATCCCGGCCGCATCTGTGACCTACACCGGCAGCTTGCGGGCAATGAGGATTCTTAACCCACAGGAGTGAGGCTGGGGATTGAACCCACATCCTCATGGACACCATGTCACGTTCTTAACCCACTGAGCCACAATAGGAACTCCTAGGTCCCGTGTCTGATGGAGCCATTCCAGGCTCCTGTCTGCCCAGCTGTGTTTTTGGAGATCAAGTATACAGATGTTGCCACAGTAAAAGCAGAAAGAGCGCAGCCCAGAAAGCCATCAGGGAGAAAGCTGTCTTGCTATTTACAGAGGGTTTAATTCGCGTGGGCAGGGGTGACAGCAGATGGGGCCGAGGCAGGACCGAGTGGGAGAGGGCTTTCTAACAAGACAGGCTCCTGTCTGCACAGTGACTCACAGCCCACAGGGAGGGGGGAGTGGGTGGCTCGTTCCCACCCACGGCACTGAGGTTCAGAGGGGGAACTCATTCAGTGAGTGTCTGGCTGAGCACGTGGGCGGAGAACCCAGGCCTTTGACTCCTATTTGATGCTGTTTCCGGAACATCTATTCTGATGCCTTTTCTTTAATAGAGGAGGATGCTGGGGTCTAGAGAGATCAAACAGAACTGCAGGTCATCTGGCTGCTGAGTGACACAGCAGGGACCAGATCCGACCCCTTCGCCAGGGTCTCCTGCTTGTAACCGGGCAAAGGGCTAGTGACGTCACTCATCTGTCCCTCCCTTCAGAAACTGCTTGTCTCTGAGTGTCCGCCTCTCCACAGACATCATCTCCTGGCATCACACAACAGTGTCTTCGATGACAAAAATATAAAGAGAATTTAGACAATAAAGCAAAGTAGGAAGAGAAACGGTCCCACTCTTCAAGCATTAAGTTTTGGGTACGTTCACTTCCTTTTTTTTCCTGTATAGGATTCTCTTTTTTTTTTCTTTCCTTTTCACATAGCTGAGTTCATGTTTGCTCAGGTCCTGATTTCGCTCACACTGTCAGAGGTATTTTCCATGTTATTTCATACACTTTCGTAAATGTCATTTTGAAGGCAGCAGGCTCACTGGCAACCCCTGATTGTTGGACATTTAGACTATTTTCAGCATCTCACCGTCACACGTAATGCCTCAAAGAGCACCTGCGTGTAGGGTGGCTTTGAATATTTCAGATGATCTTCCTGGGCTAGAATTTCAGGGAGAATATTGTTCACATGCGCATGGGTGCTGCCATGGGTGGCCCATCCTTGGGTCTCCCAGACAGAAGGCTGACCATCTTCTCTCCTCTTTCTACAGCCTTTCCTAAAGTCTATGTTGATTTCTTTTTCTCAGTACTTTGTTGATCCTGTGCATTCTTTCCCAAGACCCCATTCATAAAACCCATCGCATTAGCCAGGATAAGCTCTCTGTTGAAATTGTGAAGGAAAAAAAGAAATCACCTCCCAAACTATATTGATCAAAAATGGAATACTATTGTTTCAGTCAACTGAAAAGTCCTGACTTCAGGTATAGCTGGATCTAGGTGCTGAAGCAATAGGATCAGAAGTCTGATTTTTCACTGACTCTAAGCCCAGTTCTCTTGATGGCTTCATTTTGAGACCCCACACATTGCCAAGAAGGCTGTAGAACACTATTTTCAGGCTGCCTGTTTCCAGGCCTGCAGGAGAGAGAGAAAGGTTTTCTTTCTGGTAGCTCCTATATAAACCCTAGATTTCACTACAATTGGACTGTCTTTGTTGCTCACTCACTCCTGAACCAATCACTGTCAAACAGCCTGACCTTAAGCTTAGACAACTTGGATAACATTCTTTATGCCTGAGGCTGGGACTGGCTCCGCTTGTCCTAGAGCCCATAGATTAGGAGAGTGGGGTCCCTGCAAAGTGTGCTCAGGGCATTTATTATCCCAAGAAAGGAGAGTGGAACCTGGAGGGGGGAACACAAAACAATAGGTGCTGCTCTATATGGGGAAAGACTTGTCTCAGAAGCATTTTGGACATGAAAGCTCCTGGGAACACACGCCCCTGCTCTTCCAGAGTAAGAGCAGGCCCTGTAACAAACTTTCTGAGAGACAACCCTTTCGATTCTTCTTGTATGCCTCTAATGACAGGGAGCTCACCACTGTACAGACCAACTTGCTCCACCCCTGCCTCAGCTGTAACCCTAAGAGGATTAATTCTCCTCTACACCGAGTGTTTAATAAAACCTGACATCTGCCTAACTGTACCCCATCTGAGTGGGTTCGGGTAATGCTGGCTGCTGTGACAAATAAACCTCCAACTGTCCAGTGGCTCAGATGCAACAGGAGCCATTGCCCTATTCTGTCGCAAGCTTGGTGTGTGACCTGGTCAGCAGGAAGCCATCCTTCGTGGTGTCTCTGACTGCTGGAAGCTCAGTCACCTTCCAGTCAGCAATCCAAGGGTCGCTGCACTTCAGCCAGCCCAAGGGGAGCACCAGCTAAGGGGAGCATCGGTGGAAGTTGTGAGTGTGTGTGTGTTGGGGGGGGGGATCCTGGAAGTGACACATATTTCTGCTCATGTCCTGTCTCCCGGGAGCATGACTTCGAGGGGCACTGAGAAGGGCAGTCTAGCTACTGGCCGAGAGGAGGGTGCAGATTTTGGTGAGCAGAGAGCAGTCTTTGGACCCAAGCCCAATCCAGATGATGAGCTTGGACCACTCCAAGGATGAGCAGGGGAAATAGGTACCTAACAGGAGAGGAAGGTCTTGGGCTGCTGGACGGCCAGACGGTCAACCAGTTCTTGTTGCTGATCCTCTCTCCCTTCCATGCCTCCCTCAAGCCCAGGTCCCAGCGCCCTTGGCTGGTTCCTGTGACCCATTCCCAGGGCAGAGGCAGGGGTGGGGGGGGCAGGGGTGGAGCTTGCGCCTGCATAAACCCTCCAGAAGACTCTCAGATCTCCCCTCTCCCTTCTTGGCTTCTCAAACACCCTAGGCACCATTTAAAGACATCCTGATAGAATCATCCGGAAACATTTTGCAACTTCAACGAAACCGCTGGGGACGTCTTGTTGAGCAAGAGGAACCGTGATTTGTGACTGGGAGACGCACAGAAGCTCCGGGATGGATTTCTGATAACGCGGAGTGATCGATGTGCGGCGGACCCTGACGTGTGTGAACAGCCCTTCAGCCGCCGCTCCTCCGTCTTGTCAGCTCACTTCATATTAACGTTCCTTTTCAAAGGATCGGCCGAGACTCAAGTGTCTTTTACAGACTCTCAGCCTGCTCAGTGTCTGTAATTATTGTCTCCACGCTCAAGTTCAAGTTCTACTTGCTGCTGCTTGACAGCTTCCATAAGAGGGAGTCCAACACGGCCCCACCCAGAACATCATCGCTCCCCAGACACTAGAAGGTCCTGACTCTGCTCTTGTGACGGTGTTGATGTCATTCGCACGCTTCCCGAGTACAGGCGGGGCATCTCCGTTGCAGAGAAGGAATTTTTTTTTTTGAAGTCACGAGTGGATGGAGGTCCCATCGTGGTACAGCGGTTAACGAATCCGACTAGGAACCATGAGGTTGAGGGTTCGATCCCTGGCCTTGCTCAGTGGGTTAAGGGTCTGGCGTTGCGGTGAGCTTTGGTGTAGGTCGCAGACACGGCTCGGATCCCGCGTTGCTGTGGCTGTGGTGAAGGCCGGCGGCTACAGCTCCTGTTAGACCCCTAGCCTGGGAACCTCCATATGCCGCGGATGCGGCCCTAAAACAACAAAAGGCAAAAAAAATAATAAATAAATAAATAAATAAAGTCACGAGTGGATATTGATGTGTTGGTGAATATTTCGGGTCATTGAGCCCCTTTTATTATTCTCACCTAAGAACCTCTTGATTTTACTCCCTCTTTCCCTTTCCAAAGCTCTCAGCTTTCCCTCTCACACACGTATGCCTTTCTAAATGCCAAGCTGTACGTTGTCAAACCAAAGTGTATGTTGAATTATAGCAACGCCCACAGCTTTCCAAACATCAACGTTCAAATGCCAACTTGGGGCTCCTTGCTCTCTTGATGGCTCTCTATGTCATGTTGCGCACCACACGTCTGTTGATGTTTATCTGAGCCGGGGGGCTTGCGTTCTTGATTTACTTTCCCCCACTTTACTCAATTTATTAACAGCGGTTTCCGCATCCAGCACCTTCAGGAACCTGGTAGCAGGGTAATTCACTGGAGGTTCCATGTGTCCTTTTAAAATGCTTGGATCTCATCCAAGCATCCTTTCAAGAAAGACCCCTCCCCCATGAATAAGATGTGGACTTTATAAAGTAAGAATCCTTTCTCGTTTAAACTGGCCTCCAGAATAATCCTATTCACCCAGCCTAAGACACAGCCGGATCGTCTTTCCCCATGGCAAATGGCTCTGAATAATTTCAGGGAGGGGTGGGTGCTGCCGGGAGGAGTAGGGGAGGGAGCTCTCATCAGTCTCAGGAGCGATGAGACACAGCAGGGTTGACTTGGCCCTGAGAACACAGTCCTGGGTGCCAGGAGAGAAGCACCCCAGGCTCATCAGATCTATTGAGATAGAACACACCACACACGCGCGTGGGCGCACACACACACACACACACACACACACACACAATGGACTTGTACGGCCACTGCCTGTGCACTTCCCCTCCTTCTGCCTGGAGCACCACTCTCCTCCTCTGCTGCCCAGCCTGTGAATATCCTTATTCTGCACATGATGACCTACGATGCCTTCTACACACCTTCTCACTTGCGCTGACCTGTAGCTACCTCTCTTGTACCATTTGCCGCTGGTTATAGTGTGTGTGTGTGTGTGTGTCCATCTTCCCTTTTGACCATGGGTTCTTAGGAGCAGCTCTTCCTCCTCTTAATATCCTCAGAGTCTGCATGGGTCAGTACTCACTGAATTTTGAATGAATGACTAAACTCAGCATCCAACTTACCATCAAATCTTAGCCAACCTTAAACTCGAAGTGGATTCTGTCCCATGCGGTCTCTTCTTTGTCAATATCCAGGAAGACATTCGATGGGCAGGCTAACAGCGGCCATGCATATTTCATAGAAAGAGTTCCAGAACCTACTCAGCCCGCATCTTGGTGGTCTGCCGTGGCGTTGTGTTATTCGGCTGTGTTAACCTGTCTCACGCTGCTTGGTCAGCAGCCCCGGCTTCGGTGGCCCTTGGGTCACTGGCCACGTTTAGTTAGTATAGGCGGCGCCGCGCTAGATGTGTTTTGCTTTCTTTGGGTGCTGACACCATGGAGTCTGTTATCAGAGAAAGGGTGAGGGGCCAGAGCGTCTAAACAGCGGCCCAGCCCTCACTCCTGTTGCCTGACTGCTTGTGCAAACTGGTCCAGTCTTTCCAGAAAGCAATGCTGAAGGATGTGCTTGCACGGGCTGCCCATCTCGGGTTTTATCATATTTATTTTTGCCACCTTAATAGTCATGTAATGGGACCGGGAAGTAACTCAGATCTAAATGTTATTTCCCAGCTGGTGGGGATGCTGCTCGTTTCCACCTGGTGATTTACTGTCTCCATTTCCTGGTGTGATTCTGTTCATCTCCTTTGACCACTTATCAGGGGGTGTCACGTAGCGGGCCATCCGTTACCTGTTTGGGGGCAGTAAGCAGGCTTGGCAACGGGACGATGACAGCGCGAATGGATGCCGCTGTTTTTCTTTCCATATTTATTTTTATTACGTGCCAGTGCAGAAATTTTCATTCTTATGTATTTGAACCCATCCATCAGCTCCCTGATGGTAGCGTGTCTTCAGTAGCTGGGAATTTATCTCCTTATCGGCAGCAGGGGTGGTGCCTCTTGTCCCTTGTCTCCGAGTTTGTCGCAGATTAACGGTAGGATACGGCTGAACTTGACAGGCGTGCTGAATGAATTTAAATAAACTCTCCCCGGCCAGTTAGCCAACTGTCCCGGCGATGTTTATTAAGTCACGGTCTCTTTCCTCCATGTTCTCCTTTGTTGGCCTAACTTTCGTTTCACCAGGCTTCAAGTTCATCTGCAGAATCTCTCTTCCGGAGATATTGGCTGCATTTAACTCAGCATAGGCTGCCTCCAGTGATGGACGACACACGTTGTAATCACTTTGGAGGGATGGGCTGGGGCTGCCTTTGAAAGCCAAATCCTGTGACAGTTCTTTACCCGGAAGCAAAAACATCCCAGGCTCAGAGCTGTCAAATTCTATCAGAGGACTTGGGCCGCTTTACATTGGTGCTGCATTAACTCTGTATATTGACTTTGGGACACAGCCCATATGTAGATGTGTATTTAGGGATTACTGCTAGGCCGAAGCTGGAAAGCTTGCCAAAGACTTCAGAGCTTTAGATAAAGGAAAGACTCACCTTTCCTTTAAATGGGCCTGGCCTGGGGACAGTCCCAAAGGGGTCAGACAGTCCTGAGGCTGATGGCTTTTTTTTTTTTTTTTTTTTTTGCTTTTTAGGGCCACACCCTCAGCATCTGGAAGGTCCCAGGCTAGGAGATGAATGAGCTTCAGCTGCCGGCCTATGCCACAGCCACAGTAACGCAGGATCTGAGCTATATCTGCGAGCACAGCTCACGGCAACGCCGGATCCTTAACCCACTGAGTGAGGCCAGGGATCGAACCCACAACCTCATGGCTCCTAGTCGGAATCATTTCCGCTGCGCCACGACGGGAACTCCTAAGCTGAATTTTTTAAAAACGGAGGATGTGGCATTGTCATGGCAGTGGCTTGGGTCTCTGTGGTGGCACGGGTTCGATCTCTGAGCTGGGAACTTCCACATGCCATGGGCACGGCCAGAAATAAAAATAAAAAGCTAAAAAGGAAGAGTTGAATAAGAGATGAAAGAGAGGAATGATGCTAATATTCTTCTGTGGGCCAAACAGTGGCTGAGCAGACACAACCCTATGTCTACTTCCACCAACAATTTTTACACCTCCCATCAGTTCCATTTCATTGAAAGACTGTGAGCGACTCCTGGGATACTGAGCACTGTACCCCCTTCTCAAAACCTCTGCTATGTCTTCACCCATCTAAAGAAACCTGGCTGAGCCTTCAGGGCAAACTCGGCATAAATGATGCTATCAAAGTCTGGGGCATCTCGTGATTTACCCAGATGAAGGAATAGACTCGGAGGAGGTGAATCCTTTGCCCAGGGTTGCACAGAGCTCATTAGAAGCACAGCCAGGAGCCAACCCCAAGGGCCTGCTCTTTTCACCTGCTGCCTCCTACATTTTTAAACACAGGGGCGCCAAAGAGTGATGTTCGGGAGGGTTGCTTGATGGGGGTAAGTGTAGAGTAGCAACACCCAAATCTTGAACTTGACCAGTTAGCCTTCTTGGATAGATTCTTCCTGGAACGTGTCACTTACTAAGAAACAAAGACATTTATTCAGTAAGAAAAGACAGAAACACTTTACCTTCCACATCCTAAGACTGCGGTTCAATGGAATCAGAAATAAATCTCACAAACGAGAAGGGGCCATCCAGTCACGTAGAGCTGGCACTCCTAAATAAAACCGCAGAAAGAGAAGCAATTCAGAACAGAGTATTTAAAGAACAGAGATATAAACACAACATATCATATAAATTTATGGGAGGCTGCCATGCTGGGTACTTAGAGGAGAAAGTATGATGCGAGATGGCCTCTATTAGTAAGAAAGAAGAAAAACTGGGAATCAAGTCTCTCCCTAAATAACCCAGAAGGCGTGCAAATTATCGAGTGAAAGGAAAGTGGGAAGAGTAATAAACCCAAACACAGAAATGAATAAAACAGAGGCATAAAATTGAATTTGAAGCACAAGCTAAGCCAGGGCCTCCAACGTCCGGCAATGCATCAGAATTACCTGGTATGCCTGTTTGAATAGTAGACGCTCTGGCCTGAGCCTAGACCTACTGAATCAGACTTCCTGGGGACAAGGCCTCTGGATCTGTTTTTCTGACAACACCCCTCTTGATTGCTGTGCGTCCAAAACAATGACTTTGCTAGCCTCTGGTTTTAGGAGCCAACGGGTGATGCAGATTCTCTCAAATGAGACTTCAGGGGTCCCGGGCTAACAGGACTTTTGGTAACCTTGATCCTCTCCTTCCTCCACGTGGGAGGAGCAGTTAGGTCACGATGGGACACCAGTCTCTGGAGACAGTGGATTGATCGAAGAGTGGACCCTTAGGCCAATGTGTTCTTTTCCTGGGACTTTTCGATCTGGAGCCGAAAGAGTTGTGCAGACTCCCTCATGGTCAGGATTGTTGTGGATGAAACAATAAACGCACTGACACCTGCTTTTTCCACCATGTGGATGGACAGAAGAGGAAGTTGGTCTGGAGAGAGGGAGAGAGAAGATTCAAGGCATTGTACAGAGAGGAGTGGAGAGGCCAGAGAGAAGGTGAAAACCAGCATCATTCAAGTCCTGCTTCCTTTTGCCTTAAGACCCAGCTGGTTTCCAAGAGATGCTCTTATGTGTGTAAATGGTCTTCCCTTCATGTGTCAGCTGGCTGGAGCAGGGCTCCTTTCCTTTACATCAAAAGAGGCATGACTCGCTCACAAGTTTATGCAGTTCCTATCTCTCCAGGCATGGGCCCCCAGTATCACCTCCCACACTCATCCTTCTAGGAGTGTAGTGGACGTAGTTATGGGAGTCATACCATCTGGATCTTGATGACAGCGAAGCTTTCCAAATCCGGGTAGATAGAGGTCTCTCCTAAGTCAGACTCTGCTTTCTTCTCTGCAACAGCCCTTCCCTAGCCTCAAGGTCAAATCTCGTCGTGTGGCCAAATAGCCACAAAGATGAGCCCAAGATGCAGCAGCATGACCGAAGTGGCCCATCCTTTGGACGATTATGGGATAAGTCATAAGCCATAGAACCTATACCCAATAATATTTTTAAGGGTTGAGAAGGCACACTGAATAGTAGGGACAGTGAATGAATCATCACCAAATAGTCAAGAAATATATGCTGCTTATCTCATTCAGACTGAGGATGGAATTGGGTCTTCTGAGGTGAGTAGCATCTAGTCGCTGTCCCAAGGGATCTGAGCCGTGGAAGACACACAAACATGAGTACCCAGAAGGGGCAAGGTGGCAATGAGATGACGATGAACAAGGCTCTAAGGAGGCTAGAGGAAGAGGACTTAACTCTAACTGGAGATGTCAGAAGAGGCTGCCCTGCAAGAGAAACCATTTGTCCTGAGTCTTCATAAATGGGCTCGAGTCACAAGCATGGACAATCACCTGGGTCTTTGGAGACTGGTGGTCCTGTGGGGGATCAGAGAGGACAAGGCTGATGGAGCAGTGGGGACCACACTGGGAGGGCCTCATATGCTCTGCTGGTGGTGAAAGAAAGATGGGAAGGGTTTCAACATGAAATGTGGTCTTGGCAGATGTATTGTTGTTAGCGCTCATCAATTAATTATTTCTGACTCTCCTTTCTGGGTCTTCGGTGGCACTGCATTTCCGGGCCTCCTTGTGGGTGGGGGAGATCCCATGATTGGCTCTGGCCATCAAGACATAACTGGAAGTGACATATGTTATTTCTGGGTCAGGTATCTAGTGGCTGGTGTAAGACCCCGTAAAATTCGTCTTCCCTCCACCGTGTTAACTGTCAGCGTTCCAGATGGTGGAACCCTGCCTGGGGATAGGGGTGGAGCAGAACACTTGGAAGCCCACCTGCTGGACCTGTAACATGAACGAGCAATTGACTATTGTTCGCTGTAAGCCAATGGGATTTGGGGGCTACTGAGTACCACAGTGTATCTCAGCCTGTCCTGATTAATAAAGCCAACTTGTCATCCAACCCACAAGTGGGAGGTTTGGTAGGATGCTGGCAGAGGAGATCTCTCTGCTGGGCCTGCTGTCCATGCCAGTGAAGGACATGGAGGCCTAGCAGCCCAGGGACAGGCCATTGCCCGTGTCATCAGTACTCTTGACTGTCCCCTCACCCCCAACCCCCCAGTCACTCCCCGGAGAAGTGTGAAGCTCCGAATACGGTGATCGAAAGGGAAAAGTGAAAGCCCAGGGAAATGGCACTCGTGAAAAAACCTTGACTTGAAAAACTAACGCATGAACTTTGAAAATGCAAATCTCCTCCCGGCTACATAAATGGCACACACACATTTAGAAAAATGTGACTGAAGAAAAAGGATGAGAGAAAACAAAATATAATGACAAGATGGCAAAATATAGCAGAAAGAATATGGATTTCAGAGTTGCAGGCCCTGGGTTCAGACCCTGCTTTGGATATTTACAATATAACCTCCCAGCGCACATCCAACCATTCATTATTCATCCAACAAATATTAAACGCCTAATGTGTACCCCGCACCGTGCTAGGTCCTAGAGTTCCTGAGCCTTTAAGACCTTCAAACACCGGCTCTGGGTACCCAGTCAAGACGTGGTTTCCCCAACCGTAGAGCCGGAAACCACCCTCCTGCGGATATTGTGATCAGCTGGGTTACTGAATAAGCCACCTTGCTGTGTGCACAGCAGGCCAGAGATGCGAAATGGATGATGACTAAGACTATGAAAATGCCAGTACTGACCACAGAATGCTGTA
>PVHT020001178.1:1789262-1819780 GCA_004024745.2 Catagonus wagneri | reverse complement strand
GGTTAGGCCACCCTGTAATGCAGGCGGGCTGAGATGGGTTGGAACTAGGGGACCGAGTTCGTCGGGCAGCTCACCGAGGACTGGTTCGCTGGCCCCTTGTGCTGGCACGCCTGGGCCACCTGGCTATGGCCAGAGGGTGCTGCCTCCTCCCCTTGGGTTTGGTCAGACACATGGTGGGGATGCCTAGAATCAAGGCATGCAAAATTTATAAGAAACATTTCAGGGAGCAAGAGCTGCCACGTGTATACTTATGTTTTGTTTTTAGGAGCGGATACAGTGTAGAAAGAGCATGGGTTTCACAGCCGTAAGCGTTTGGAGACAAATCTGGCTGTGTGACCTTGGCAAGTTAATTGAGCTCTCTGAGCCAGTTTCTGTAATTTTAAAATGGGCTGATAATGAGGGTTACTGTGAGGCTGCACACACGCTACACACATACACCCTCCCTGCCTCTCTCCACTACATATATATATATTCACATGTATATACAGAAGTATACGTACACGAGACAGCTGGGGATATGACTAAGTATATATACATACACATATATGCATGTACACCACATACATATTCACATACATTTGCATTTATTATGCATTATATACATACATATGTATGTGTGCATATATACATAAATACATATATGAGTAGATAGGTCTATGCGCAATACACATATACATATATTTATACAAAATACCTATTTTTCATATATACATACACATGTGTGTACACGCACACACACACACAGCTTAGCCCAGTACCTGATACCCAGTCAAAACTGGAAAGAGTCAGTGCCTTTTCTATAACTTCCTCACATTGACCTACAGCATCATCTGAGGTCCCATGTGATCTGAAGAACAGTAACCGTGGGGTCTCTAGGAACCCCTGACCCCCCACCCCCCAAATCCCTTCACAGCTCATAAGCAATAAGCACAATTATGAGTTCAGGCACCAAAATGATTTCTCAAATACCATCTAATCCGGTACCAAGACAGAAGAGTGACATCAGGCAGCTGAGAAAATGTGCTGTTCCAGGTCAGAGAAAAGCTTCCCCGATGGTCCCAGTCACCCTGGAGCCGTCCCAGCCGCACGCCAGCCCTGGCCGTGTGTGTCCAGTCTCTTAACCACGTACCGGCAGCCGAGAGGCCAGAGGCGTGAAGCTAGGATTCTTGGTCATCTTCTCCCCTGGATTTTTCAAAACTTCTAGGCTCGACTTTTTTGTCTCGAAATACATGTAAATTTGCCCATTTGAAACCAAATCGCCCATTTCTGCCACTTTTTCTTGACCCGGAAAACAGCCAGGGGGTAGTAACTTCAGAAAGGAGCCTTCTGGGGCCCTTGCTAACCAAAGCCAAAAACCTCTGAGCCAGCTCCCCTGGGATCACCTAGGAGGCACATTGCAGTGCCGATCCCCGGGCTTTCCATGTGCAGATTTCCTGAACAGTGTATGATGGGCAATGGAAGCTGTCACTTGGCCAGCTCTGCTTCGGCTTCCAGTGAACGGTTGGCACCAGGAACCCCTGCTCTACAGCGTGGGTGGCTCTTTTGGGGGTGTCTCGCTGAAACGGTTGGGTTCCCAAGATGGGCTGCTGACTCATCGATGGCCACCCTCATTTTCCCCATTGCTCAGGATCCTTCCCCGCCCAGAGACTGACCCGGCTTCGTCTCGCATCCTCTGTCCCTTCCCCTCACCTCTGAGAAAGGGGGGAGGAGAGGGAGAAGAGCTCAGGGGGGACAGAGTGCCCCATATGTGCCAGGTCCCGGGCTAAGGGCTCCACGCATTTGATCCCCAGTGCACAGCTGTGTCTAGTGGTGTTTGGGAAGGAGGACATCGAAGCTGTGAGAGCCTCTAAGTGACTGGCTCTCACGGGCATTATGGGAACCAGAAGCCAGGATTTTCTGACTCCTCAAAGCAGGCTTATTCCACTAGAGACAGTGAGTGACAGAGCAGAATTGCCCCTCAGCTTGGTCCTCTGGCTCTTTAGGGAAGAAAGAGTCAGGACTTGAATCAGGGGGACTGGTCAATAGGATCTTGTATTAAGTCGGGGGGAGGGTGACCTGCTAGCCCCATTGAATTCTCATAATAATCCTCTTGGGTAGATACTATTCCTTCCCATTTTATGGGTGAGAAAACTGAGGGCTCCCAGAGGCTGAGTGATCTACCACTGGGCACAAGCCAGCGTATAGTGGTCCAGGCAGTCTGGCTACTGAGCTTTAGATCTCAATCCCTATGTTGCCTAGTAACCAAGATCACGGCTTCCGGGATGGAGAAAAGACTGAGAGATGTGACGTTACTTAAGGGAGAGAATGACCAGGACTCAGTGACTGGTGAGATGGGGCTGAGAAGGGAGAGGAAAGATTCGAAGGCGGCAGGATAGGTTCTAGTGGGATAATCAATGGACCAAGCTTCCTTCACTTATGAGAGGGAGCATAGGATGGGAAGGTGGTTTGGGCACAAAAGGGGAGATAATGAATTAAGTCTGGGGCATGCTAATTTCAGCATGCCTGTGGAATTACCAAGCCAAAAGTGTGTGCATACAGGAAATAGTCATAATTCATCCATCCCTTTAACAAATACTTACTAACTGCTTAATTTGACAATGTTTTATATTCGACCCTGGTCAGGCATTGACCAGGTGGCCCAGTGTAATTTACAGGATAAAGCCTGCTTCAGAGGAAGAGATCTCATTTTTCTGTGTTTATTTCTGATACTTTCTCTGGTACTGTCTTGTACCATCCTTCAGAAATTCCACTCAGATCAGTCATCAGCTGTCAATCATAGATGACAGAGTCTGTGGCTAGAATGGCATTTCCACCACTCGCAGCCGCCGGCGTGGGACTGCCAATGTGTGCCGGGGCAGCTTCGTGCGAAATCTGGGTCATGGTGTCATGGGAGAGCCGGAAGCGAAGACTTGGAAATTCTTGTCTCTTTGTCCATCTTAAGTGTCTCCTCCTGCCTGGCCCAGTGTCGGTGATGAGAAAGGCGAGGTGACCTGCCAACTGGAGCTCAGCCAGGGGACCGGGAGGGAGTCACATTTCTGATAAGGTGAGGGCATGCACTGCCCTGCAAAGAGACTGTCATGGAGGGTTGAGGTCAATGGAGAGAAACCTACAAACCCACTGATCTTCACCCGATCGTGCCTGTCACTGATGCCTGTCACTGTGTGGGGAGGTGGAAGCCACACCCACAAGCTGTGTGATGCTGGGCAGGTTGCTTTGTTTCTCTGAGCTTCACTTGCCCATCTGTGTGGGGATAAGATGCCTACACTGTAGGGAGGGCATGGGTCTTCCTTAGGAAACTCTGCAGAGTCCTTGGCACAGAGTAGGTCAATCCCTGAGGGCTTCGTGATGGGCCACGGCTTCCTATTCAGTGATGCTTATGCACGCCCTTGTCTTTCTGTAAGTTTCTATGGCTGTGTAGGTAGGTGACATTTTATATTTTTATATCTAAGACTACATAGATTTTAATCTCCGGCAAAAGGAAAATGAGTTAGAGTTTCATCGGTATGATTTTTTAAATATACCTGTGTAACACAGTTCTATTTTTCAATGTTTTACATATCCACCGAAAGGACTATAACTATAAACTTTGGATGTTAACACACATTCCCATATCTTCTTACCTTTGTCTGGACACACTGACAGCCATAGATTCCCACAGCTGCATTGTGGCCTGCCCACTGTGTTGTACTTTTTGCCTTTAACCTTTTCAAAAATGCCTCTGTGTGTGTGTGATGTGTGCACGTGGGTGTGTGTTTTAATGCCTTCAAGTTGGTAAGTTCTGAGGGTTTCATAATATTCCACTGCATTGATCGTCAATTAGTTAAGAAAGTGCTTCTCAATGTTTTACATTTCAATCTTTGCCCGAGACTTTCTCTGGATAAGGTAAGAGGTAGGCGTGGGATCCTGTGAGCATGTCTGTGTTCTGAACACACGGGGGGAGCCCTTTTCCTAAGTGAGAGCTGACTGTCAGTCTGAACCCTCTGCTCAAGGGCTGGGGTTTGGTTTCAGAACTCAGTCTCTCTCTTCCCTTCCATACATATGAGTGGACTTCTGATTGAAGAAGCCAAAGTAACAACCCCAACTGGTTGTTATTTGAACAAGAAGAGAGGCAAAGGGAACATACGGGGGTGGATATTGGAAATAACCAGTCTTTATCGCGTATGAGGTTAAAGTGCCAGGAGCTGTCCTAAACTCACTGTGCTCTCACCACAACCTGATGAGTTAGGTACACCTCTTCTTCCTTTTTCTTCTTTATGGCTGCACCTGCAGCGTATGAAGTTTCCAGGTCAGACACTGAATCTGAGCCAGATCCTTTAACCCACTGCACCAGGCCAGGAATCAAACCCGTGCTTCTGCAGTGACCTGGGTCACTGAAACCTTAAGGTTATTATAATTTTAAAAGTTTAATCGTATAGGAGTTCCCGTCGTGGCTCAGTGGAAACGAATCCGACTAGGAACCATGAGGTTGCAGGTTCGATCCCTGGCCTTGCTCAGTCGGTTAAGGATCCGGCGTTGCCGTGAGCTGTGGTGTAGGTTGCAGACATGGCTCAGATCCCGAGTTGCTGTGGCTGCGGCGTAGGCTGGCAGCTACAGCTCCAATTCGACCCCTAGCCTGGGAACCTCCATATGCCACGGGTATGGCCCTAAAAATGACAAAAGATCAAAAAAAAAGTTTAATCGTATATAATAAAGAAATCATGTTATTTAAATGCCACCCTTTTTCCCCTATAAAGCAACTGGGGGAGGCAGAGAGATAGAGACAGAGAGAAAGAAAGAGAAGGAGAGAGAGTGGGAGCCAGGGGCTAATATAGAGACCAAAGCAGAGAGAGGAGAGAGCTTTCAAATATCATTTAATGCCTAAATGTCATAGGCTTAAAAAATTCACCAGAATTCTCAGGCCTTCTTTCCTATAGAGGGCTACCCTTTAAACAATGACCTTTAAAAAAAAACCCCAAAAACCCAAGCAAACAAATAGCCCTGGTACTGATGACGTATGTTCTTTATCAGCCTGGACATTCCACTGTGGACAGGATGAATTTTATCAGCCCGAGTGATCAGATCTTGGGATCTAGCAGATTCTTGTGGACCAGATCTGTCTGGAGTGATTGAGTTCCCGGTTCTTTCAAGATGAGACGGTTTCGGGAGTTCCCATCGTGGCTCAGTGGAAACGAAGCTGACTAGGAACCATGAAGTTGCGGGTTCAATCTCTGGCCTCGCTCAGTGGGTTAAGGATCCAGCGTTGCCGTGAGCTATGGTGTAGGTTGCAGACGCAGCTCGGATCCCGCGTGGCTGTGGCTGTGGTGTAGGCTGGCGGCTACAGCTCCAATTAGACACTTAGCCTGGGAACCTCCATATGCCTCAGGGTGCGGCCCTTAAAACAACAAAAGACAAAAAAAAAAAAAAGATGAGATGGTTTAAAAAATTGTCCTTTCCTGTGGTTGTAAAAATTCCATTCTGCCCTTCTAGCTGCCATGATTTATCTGGAGACTCTAGGGGGAAAGCAGTGTTGGAATTCAGAGTAAGCTATAGGAAAACGAGTCAATTACATTGTAGGTGTTACCTTCCCAAAGACCTCAAAAAAAAAAAAAGCTCAAAAGGCGGTGTTTCATAGTAGAAAAGGCATGGTACTTGAAATGTGAAGGCTTGGGTTCACATCTTGGCGCCACTAATGAGCTCTCAGTGGGAGCTGCAGTGTGGCCATAATGAGAATCCTTTCCAGGTAATTGCAGGGGCTCTGCAAAGCCTATTGGAGAAGGCGACCTTCTTGAGAAAATAAATAGTAAGAGCCCTGCTTAAACTCAGAACTTTGAACAATTGCACCCTGGGAGACTGATATAAAATTTCTGTAATGATATTAAACTTGTTGACCCATGGAAGTGATCTTTCCAGCTCAGAGTGATATGGAATCAGACCAGTTCGGGTCAAGTTCAGCAGGTCCCGGGTGATGGAGAGGTGGGATCTGGGTGGGCTCTACACATAGAAAATTCTTTTCTTAGCGAAGGAGTTCTCTGCTTGCTAGTGAGGAAGACTGGAAGTTAAGCATTAACTTGCTCTGTGTGGTATAAGTCATCTATTTTCAGCCCTTTGCCCAGCCTCAAATGTGGCACCCCTTTCAGGTATTAAGGGAAAGGTAAGATCTGCAGATAGTTGTCTGTATTCACTGTCTTCAATTCCTTTCTTCCATCTTCTCTTGAATCCATTTTTTTTTTTTTTTGTCTTTTTAGGGGTGCACCTCCAGCATATGGAGGTTCCCAGGCTAGGGGTCGAATTGGAACTATAGCTGCCGGCCTACACCACAGCCAAAGGAACGGGGGATCAGGATCCAAGCCACGTCTGCGACCTACACCAAAGTTCACGGCAACGTTGGATCCTTAAACCACTGAGCAAGGCCAGGGATCGAACCTGCAACCTCATGGTTCCTAGTCGGATTCGTTACCCAATGAGCCACAACAGAAACTCCTGCCCTGGGAATTTGCTAACAGGATGTAGAGAAAGTGGTCCTTTTCTTCCAGTTGGCTAAGCTTTTTGGCTGTGAGCCCGGAGCTGCTTGTAGCTCCGACTCTGCACTGGGCAGGATCTTCCCTGCTGGAGGAAAGAATCAAGACCACATCTGAAAGAACTTAGATGGGCTGGGTGGAGAGTTCTGACAGTGTGTGTGGGGGTATCCAGTGTCCCGAAAGCCTAGTTCTTTCTGTGGGTTATATGAGCCATGAAACTAATTCAGGAATTTAAGCAAGTTCAGGTTAGGGATTTCTTTTTTTTCTTTTTTTTTTCTTTTTTTAGGGCCACACCCGAGGCTTATAGACGTTCCCAGGCCAGGGGTGGATTCGGAGCTGCAGCTGCTGGTCCACGCCACAGCCCCAGCAATGCAGGATCTGAGCCGCGTCTGCAACCTACACCACAGCTCATAACAACACTGGATCCTTAACCCACTGAGCCAGGCCAGAGATCAAAGCTGCATCCTCATGAATACTAGTCAGGTTCATTTCCACTGAGCCACAATGGGAACTCCCAGGTTAGGGATTTCTGCGCCTTGCTTGACAAGAACCAAGGCTCCTCCTCAGGCTCCTTCCTCCTGCTCAGCCTCTGGGGTCCCTTCCTCACAAGGGCTGTGCCAGAGGGAGGCGGGTCACCGACCCTGGTGGGGAGGCCCAGGCCTGGGTTCAGAGGGCACCTGTGACAATGGTCATGGCCAAAACTGCAACCAGTAGGGCCTCTGCCGATTTATCAAGTGTCCTCAGCTTTTCTAAAGGAACAGTTAACATCTGGAGAAAAAAAAAAAAATCTCTGAGCCAAAGATTAAGTACTTATCACTAAACGCTTCCTTTTTCTTTCTTATCTCTTACTGTAGACGCTTCCTGGTATAAAAGGCAAGAAGCTCTTTGGGCAAAGAGTAAGTCTCTCTTTGTCCCCCGCAGGTCACCCGTTCCTCTCCTCAGGGCCACTTTCTCGTGTGTCGCTCCAGAGGCATTTTACACACGGACAAATGAGTATAGAAATCTGAGTGTGTACGATTTTACACAAATGGTTTTGTGCTATGCACTTTGGATGCCGTTTCACATAAGCACACATAAAGGGGCCTCATTCTTAAAAGTTCCAGAACTTTCTATGGCGTAGAGATTATATGTGCCTAACCAGCTCCCAGTGAGTGGATTGTTTTCAGTCTTCTGCCATCACTAAAGCTTTCATGAGTGTTCAAAAGACGCTATACACATCTTGGGGGCTACGTACAGGATTATCTATAGGGTCAATTGGGAGACATTTTCCCTTTAATTTTCATTTTGTGCTTCTCTGGATCTGAGATACACTTTCTTTTAGAGAGAGAGCATAATCAGAAGATCATAGAGGAGTCCCCGCTGTGGCACAACAGGATCGGCAGCATCTCGTGAGCGCTGGGATGCAGGTTCGATCCCCGGTTGGGCACAGTGGGTTAAACATCTGGTATTGCTGTAGCTGCGGCTTAGGTTGCACCTGCCGCCTGAATCTGATCCCTGGCCTGGGAACTGCACATGCTGCTGGATGGCCAAAAAGAAGAAGAAGAAGAAGGTCATAGAATAAGTGATAAGCTATGATGAGCCTGGTCAGAGTTAGAACTCGGATGCCTGGCCTCCTAGTGTATCTGGTACTGGCCCTGCCCACCTCCATGTGCCCTCTCTGGCTCACTGGAGGAGAAGGCGATCACTGCTGGGCTGGGAAAGGTGCAGGAGTGGCGTGGGGCTGGGGAGAGAGGATGGTTACACCCCAAACAGTCGATAAGGCAAAGGTACCAAGGAAGAGGGGGCCCACCCGGGGGTTGTTCGGGACCTGGGGAAGGAGAGGCTGAAGGTGCAGGGCCCAGAAAAAACTTAGCAGCGAGACCCAAAAGCAAGTACCCATTTTTCTCTTCTTCCAGAACTTTTAGCTGGGCTCATGGCCACCCAGAATAAAAATTATTTTCCGGCTTCCCACTTGGCTAGACTCTGACTCTCTGGCTATAAAGAGATGTGTCAGGAGTTCCCGTCGTGGCTCAGCGGGTTAAGAACCCGACTAGTATCCATGAGGATACGGGTTCGATCCCTGGCCTCGCTCAGTGGGTTAAGGATCCTGTGTTGCCGTGAGCTGTCGTGTAGGTCGAAAATGGGGCTCGAGTCTGGCGTTGCTGTGGCTGTGGCGTAGGCCGGCGGCTGCAGCTCCCATTCGTCCCCTAGCCTGGGAATTTCCATATACTGTGGGAAAAAAAAAAAGCAAACAAAAAAACAAACAACAACAAAAAAACTATACTTCCGTTTTAGAAAATTTTTTAAAAAGAGGAAAGGTGCACTGAAGTCAGACAGGCCACTCTGTCCTTTGCCAACTGGTAGCCTTTGGCACACTGAGCAACCTTCCTTGCATCTCACTTCTTCCTGTCTCCTGGGGACGTGTCACGCCTGGTCTCCAGGTTGCTGCCTAAAGGAAAGGGCTCACGTCAAGCTTTTCTTGCAGCCCCTGCACGTGGTGGGGGTGCAGGGGAAAGTCCATTCTCTTTCCTCCTGCATCCCAGAGCCTCCTTGCAGCGGCTTACTCGGCGAGGGAACAAGACTCGGCAGAAACGACCGGGGCTGCTCGCTTTCTCCGGGGAGGGTTAGGGCGTGAGTAATCCCTGGAATGAAACTTCCCTGTGTGCTCCTGGCTTCAGCACCTCAACTGGATCCTTTCCGAGTTCACTGCCCCGCCGTCATCTCCCACTTCAACGCACCAGTGGACAGAAGAAGCTGCATTTCAGGTGACCTGGGCGCAAGGTCACAGACAGGAAGTTCATTCTCGGTCTTCTCCGTCCTGTTAGATGAGCTGCCTGAGTACCTGTCACCAGGGTGGGCGTGTGGTGTCCGACTGAGGTGCCCTGGCCGGGAGCAGGTGGGCTCAAGAGTAAATAGATAACAAGCCCGGCTTCTCCATGGACAGCTTCTGGGGCAGGAGTCTGCACCGGGAAGCCCGGGTCCTTGAGCTGGGCCAAGGACTGAGCCCAGCCACCACTGAGGATGGAGTATGGACCATGGGAGGAACTCTGGAGGGAGAATAAATCACAGTTTCTCGGTTTCTGTATGCCAGGCTCTAAAGCACGAACAGGGCCCCACGGACGTAGGGTCTGACATCTGGCTTGCTGTTTGCCAGCTGTGTGACTTGGATAAATCCCTCAACAACTCTGAGCTGTTCCCTTCTCTGTAAACGGGGGAGAAATTATTGGCGTGGCAGGGTGGTTGTAAGGATTGATGAAATAACATGCAGTCTGGCATGTACCAGTAGGCACTATGCCTATAGCTGTATTTTCTCTTTTCAACTGAAACTGAGCAGGGTCCTGTGGGGTTCCTGGGCACACAAGCCTTTCTGTGTCCCCCACTTCTGTGTTTAGGGAATAGGCTTCAGCCCCCATGACCTTCCCTGAGTTCCAAAGAGCAGGTTCAAACAGTTGCTAATCAGGGAAGGGAGGGGAGGCAGAAACCAGGGAGGAGTAACCAAGAAACAGTAGGAGTTCCTCTGCGACTCAGCAGATTAAAGACATGGCATTGCCACCACTGTGGCTCAGGCTGCTGCTCCGGCATGGGTTTGATCCCTGGCCTGGGAACTTCCACATCCCATGGGTATGGCCAAAAAAAAAAAAAAAAAAAAAAAAATCAACAATAGTGCAGCAGGCAGGGTCCTGGTCCCTCCTCAAAGGACAGACATAGCAATACCTGTGAGCTCGTCTGCAGAACTAAAACCGCAGCAAATGGATGTTAACTGCTTGATGAAACCTTCATCCCAATCCCAGAAAGAAGGAGGACCACCGGCCCAGTCCGAGGGCACCAAACACCGGCTTTGAAGAAGAATACAAGCTTGCTTCCTCCCTGATCCTTAGCCACCGGCCCTATTTTCCACCCCCAAACTATAAAACCACCTTCCTAGTCTCTCTCTGGGGCGGGGGAACCTCCTTTGCCTGGCAAAGCGATCCAGCTATTTTTTTTTTTTTTTTGGCTCCTTGGCCCAAAATGTTTTCTATTCAGCATCGGTGGACAGAGGCAGAGTTTTGGCGACACCACTGCTCAATCTAGTAGCTTTTAATCACCCCATTTCAGAGGCGAGCGAATAAACGCTCAGCAAGTTTAAAGTCTCACCCACAGCCACACAGCTGGAAAAGACACAGCTGGAATACTTATCCCAGATCTTTCACACCCCTCCCCCACCCAGCCCCTGCTGGTCTCACCTTGACCCCGCGGAAAGCCTGGGGAGAGCAGGGCAGTGGCCACGCCCACCTTTCCCTGCTATAGGTCTGCTCCCACTATGCCGTTAGGTGGGGGCACAGCTGCACCCACACAGGGTTCCCCTGCCACACCTTCTTGCTAATTTTGGTCTCTGTGGCTTGGTCCTCCTCCGCCACCCCTTCCTGTGAAGTCCTGCAGCCCCCGCCCCCGGCCAGAGCCCGAGGCAGGGAGATACCATTGAATGCCCCAGGGGCGTTCCTCTCCGAAGTCTGCTCTCTTTCCTTTCCAGCGGTTTATTCCCCCCTCATTGTCATCCCTCGCGCTCAGGAGCTTTGTGAGCATCACATTCTCCTAGGCGCGCGACACCCAAAAAGAGAAGGAACAGAGTGGGCGAGCCACTTCCACAGCAGGAAGGTCACACAGCAGGAAGGTCTCTGTGGGGCAGTCAGCTCCTGGGTGGCCGCTTTCAGCAGCAAGTGACGGCAAAGGCTAAAGACCCCAGTCCCTTAAGGTTCCCAGCCATCTTTGCTCCGTGCATATCAGAATCTCACTCTGTGGCTGGGGAAATACCTACCTTGGTTTGGTCGTTGGCTTTGGATCTTTCTGGGCACCCCAACCTTCCTCCATGCCCCTTCCCCTACCCTCCCCACAGCCCATGGCTCATCACCAGTCTCTCCCACCGCAGGGAAATTCCAGTCCCAGCCTCCTGGTCTCTGCTCCCCCCTGAATCACGCTAGGGGCTGTCGTCAACACGGCATGCCACCCTGAGATTGCACTGTCGGTAGCATCGCTATCCTCATTCTAGAGACGGGACACTGAGGTTCGGAGACATCTTAGTGACTCGTCCGAGGTCAAGTAAATTGTTCAAAACCCAGCTCTACCCTTTACACCCCTGGTAAAGTGGAGAGCTGGGTTCTGAACTCAGGTGTGTTGGACCCCTAGCCCAGTGCTTTCTCCTCTGCAGCCTACGTGGGGTGGGGACATCTGTGCTTTTTGCCACACTCCTGAGGAGTGGCTTTTCTTAAGAAGAATACAAGCTCCATAGCTGATATAAATGGAGGGTCAATTCTGTGCCAGGCTCGGCTAGAGTTCCTTCAATCCTCACCACACCCTATGCGATGGGTACCGCTTCTCTCTTTGGTCCACAGCTGCGGGAACTGAGGCCCAGAGGGAAGAGTGACTGGCCCAGGTTAACATATCTAGTAGTTGGCAGATGTATGAACTTGAACCCAGGACCGACAGCCCCAGGGCCTAAGGGTGATGCTCCCTGCCTGGAAAGAAAAGCCCAGACAGGTCTGGGTTTGAATCTGGCTCTGCTGCTGTCCAGCTACTGTGGTCTCTCTCACTTGGGCTCCCAGATATGCAACAGGGGTGCTAACCCGCATCGTTGGGATGTGTTGATGGAAGAGAGGCATTTAGAGGAGTTCCCGTCATGGCTCAGTGGTAACGAACCAGGCTAGTATCCATGAGGACGCTGGTTCGATCCCTGGGCCTCGCCCGTTCGGTTAAGGCTCCACATTGCAGACACGGCTCGGCTCTGGCGTGGCTGTGGCTGTGGTGCAGGCCCGCAGCTACAGCTCTGATTTGACCCCTAGGCTGGGAACCTCCACGTGTGGCCCTAAAAAGCACACACACACACACAGACATTTGGAAGTAAAACTCATTATGAAGCTCTCTGGGGGGCGGCACAGGGGCTCTGTCAACCCGAGTTCCTTTCTTTTTCGAGGTTTTCAGCGAAGCTTCTTGGGCCTCGGACCACGAAGACAGGATCTTGGATTAAAGCAAAGAGGACATTCTAGTGGAACTGGAGCTGGCTGCTTCCTGGTCCCGGGGGCTGCTTGCTCTTTTCATCTGCCTGGACCTGGCTCTGCAGGGCGGTGGGAGAGACTGCCCCTCGTCGCTCTGTTTCCCAGCTGGAATCGTCAACGCGTCCTCTCCCTGCTCGCCCCGGCGTCCTCCTGCCGCCTCCCCAGGACAGTGCCCGCCGGTTTCCACTACGGAAAGACCCTTCTGCCTAGACTTCTCTCTGCTTCCTGTGGTTAGTTTCAGGGCCGAGGCTTTGAGTTGGAACATCTGTCTGAGTCATCGTCCCCTCCCCAGCTCCCAATGACTCAGCACTGGGCTCCGCTTACTGTCCCCCCACCTCCCCAACCAAAGGTGAGCTGCTCCCTGCTCCACTCTGACCACTGGCTGCTCCCTTGCCGGCTGCTCCGAGCCTCTGAGAGAGGGCAGCCTCTGTCTTCAAGCCCCCACTCCTTCTGAGCACCTGCTCGGAGCCAGCCCTTGTGCTAACTATTTTCCATGCACCGTCAGACTTGACTCTCAAAACGTAACTATGTGGTCACAATTAGTTAGTAACTGTTTCCTCCCGGGGGGCTCAGGGAGGTTAAGGAATTTGCCCCAAATCACATCGACAGGCAGAGCCAGGACTCAAACCCGCGTCTGGCTGACTTCAGATCCCAAGCTCTCAAACAAACTGTCCGGTGCGACATTTGGTGCAACTGGGGACGATCTGAATGTGCCCCCGCTCATTCAGCTTTGGGGGAGAATTTTGGGTCCTGGGCACCCACTTGGAGGCCAAAAGTTGCCCTGGGATTTCCCAGAGACCGAAGAAGGCCACCACGAGTGGGAGGGAGGAAGTGCGAATCTGCAGCGGCCCCAAGGGGTTCTCAACCCCTGGAGTCCGGTTTCCACGGGGTGGTTGTGGGGGGGTCCTCAGCACCTCGGAGGTCTGGGTAACTCCGGCCAGGCTGCTCATTGCCAAGGGCACCTTGCGTATTCACGCTCTGCCATCGAGGCTCTCCGGGTAGCGGAGAGGACAGACGTGGCGACAAGCATTGGTCTTGTTGCAGCTGTGGTGAAGGTCACAGCTGTGGCTCAGATTCAGTCCCTGGCCCAGAAGCTTCCACATGCCGTGGATGTCGGGGGGAAAAAAAAAAGAGAAAACTCAGACAATACCAAGGGAGGTGAATTTATATCATCATCTACACATGGCTGGTATTTTCATGCAGCTACTATTTTATTTTATTTTATTTTGCCTTTTTTGGGCTGCACCTGCAGCAGGCATATAAATGTTCCCGGGCTAGGGGCTGAATCAGAGCTACAGCTGCCGGCCTACACCACGGCCACAGCAACGTGGGATCCAAGCCACATCTACAACCTACACCACAGCTCACAGCAACGCTGGATCCTTAACCCAAGGAACGAGGCCAGGGATTGAATCTGCGTCCTCATGGACGCTAGTCAGATTCGTTTCCATTGAGCCATGACAGGAACTGCACATGCAGCTACTTTAGGAAATGATTGAAACCATTTCATACGGAGTCTCCTAAGCCGGTAACTACTTTCTTATGTATACATAATAGAAGTCTTGCTTATACAGAAAAGTTCAAGGCTGTTGTGGCTCAGTGGGTTAAGAATCCAACCAGTACCCATGAGGATGCAAGTTCGATCCCTGGCCTTGCTCAGTGTGTTACGGATCTGGCGTTGCTGCAGGCTGGGGCAAAGATCACAGATGTGGCTCGGATCCCGCGTGGCTGTGGCTGTGGTGTAAGCAGGCAGCTGCAGCTCTGATTCCACCTCTAGCCTGGGAACTTCCATATGCTGCGGGTGCGTTCCTAAAAAGAAAAAAAAGAAAAGTTCATAGCTGCACTGTTGACCATGGCAAAAATTTGGGAAAAACCTCAAATGCCCATCGAGAGAGAGGATGAATGAATAGTAGTGTACTTAACCAGTGGGATAATATAGAGCAGTTAAAACAAAGTGAACTGTAGTGTGGGGGCTTCCATCGTGACTCAGCGGTAATGAACCCGACTAGTATCCATGAAGATGTGTGTTCGATCCCTGGTCTCGCTCAGTGAGTTAAGAATCTGGTGTTGCTGTGGCTGTGGCTGTGGCCAGCAGCTGTAGCTCCGATTCAGCCCCTAGCCTGGGAACCTCCATAGGCCAAGGGTGCAGCCATAAAAAAAAAAAAAAAAAGATCCCCCCCCACCAAAAAAAGAACTGCAGTGGAACTCTCTGTAATTTGGCTGTATATTAACAAAGTACTATTGGCCAAGAAGTAAGTCCCTACAATTATAAACAGATTATAAACGCTTTTCGAAAGGTAAAAACACATATATTTTGGAAACACAGATTAAAAGTAAGCAAGGGAATTTGGGATGCAAGTTATCTTGGGCTGAAGGAGTCAGGGGAAAATATGATTAGAAGCAGGTTTTTGCTAAGGCACCAGCTTTGGTTTTGAGCAGTGGTTCACATGGTTTATGGCTTTATCAAAAAACAGATTGCTTTGATTGCTTTTTTAAAAAGTCATAGACCTATTATTAGGGTTAAAAGCGTCCTTAGAGGTGAGTCAGTTCTATCTATTGCCGTACTTCCCAAATGAGAAAACTGAAGGCTAGATCCGAAGAGTGACTGAGTCAAGTTACGCAATTCCTGAGTGCTGCAACCCAGCCCGCGTTTCATGTAACCTTCCCACCCCAGCACCGACATGCCCGAGCCAAGACTTCCTTCTTTTTTTCTCCTCTTCTCCCTTCCACTGCCCCCCTTCACCTCCTCCTTCTTCTCTCTCTGGCTGTCCCATGGCATTCGGAATCCCCAAGCCAGGGATCAGATCCGTCTGAGCCACAGTTACCCTACACTGCAGCTGCGGCAACGCCGGATCGTTGAACGCGCTGCGCCAGGCCGGGGATTGAACCCGTGTCCCAGTGCTCCGGAGACAATGTCGGTCCTGTGGTGCCACAGCAGGAACGCCTTCATCTGTCTTATTATCTCCCATGTCTAACCCACCCATCTGTTCTGCTCTGCTCCGACCCACCTGGGTCCCTCCACTTTGCACAGCCCTCCTGCCAGTCAAAGTCACTCTCACCCCTCTCCTGGACTTCTGCTGGTGCCTCCTGACTGGCTGCCGTATATTCTCTCTTGCTCCCCCAAAAAACCTGTTTCCCACACACCTGAGAGAAGAGCCTTCTTCTTCTTCTTCTTCTTTTTTTTTGTCTTTTTGCCTTATCTAGGGCTGCACCCGCAGCATATGGAGGTTCCCAAGCTAGGGGTCTAACAGGAGCTGTAGCCGCCAGCCTATACCACAGCCACAGCAACACGGGATCCGAGCCGCGTCTGCAACCTACACCACAGCTCATGGCAACGCCGGATCCTTAACCCACTGAGCAAGGTCAGGGATCGAACGCGCAACCTCATGGTTCCTAGTCGGATTCGTTAACCACTGAGCCACGACGGGAACTCCTTCTTCTTCCTTTTTAAAGTCAGTTCTTATCTCTGACTACATTTCTTAGCTGTCGTCCCAAAGCACTTGGAACAATATTCAAACTCATCATGGCCTCTCAGGCCTCACCTGGGTTAGTCCCTGCCTTCCTCTCAGGCTTCCTCCCCCTCAGGCTTCCTCCCCACCCCCACCCGCCCCACACACATTTAATGTACCACCTTTGCTGACTTTCTTTCTGGAACATTCCAGGTCGGTCTCTGCATGGATCAGATGCAGCTGGTACGCAGCACACCTGCCTTGGTGAGGCCTTTCATCTCAGTGCCCACGAACTGGCTTCAGCCGTGGAAGACAGCCCTGTCCATGAGCAGGACAGTGTGGAAGCGCCCGGGGAGCAGGCCTCACCGGTGACAGACAGGAACTGGAGTATAAATACCCCACCTCCCTCGCTCCTAAGGGAGATGGCTCAGGGGTGCTCGCAACGCTGTTTCCCAAAGTGTCCCTGAAGAGTCAGGCCCCGCCACTCACAAAGAAGCTGACGTCATAACAAGTTCTTGATTAAAAACAAGTCCTTGGAGTTCCCGTCGTGGCTCAGTGGTTAATGAATCCGACTAGGAACCATGAGGTTGCAGGTTCGATCCCTGGCCTCGCTCAGTGGGTTAAGGATCCGGCGTTGCCATGAGCTGTGGTGTAGGTTGCAGACGCAGCTCAGATCCCGCATTGCTGTGGCTGTGGCGAAGGCCGGCAGCTACAGCTCCTGTTAGACCCTTGGCCTGGGAACCTCCATATGCCGCGGGTGCGGCCCTAGATAAGGCAAAAAACAACAACAACAACAAAAAAAAACCAAAACAAGTCCTTGTTTTGCTCCCCTGTTCTCTTGCTCATCTTCCTGGCCTCTCCCAAATCAACCTCATTCTCTGAATCTCTGTCCTGGGTCTTCTTCAGAGGGTGGTGTGAAGATACCCTGTCAGGCCTTTGCATTCACCGTTCCCCCTGCCTAGAATACGCCAACTTTCCAGGTTTCGACTCCAATGCCGACTCTTGAATTCCCCCCCTTTAGTCATACACCCCTTTGTTATGTGTCTTCATTGACTTATCCAATTTGACGTCATCGCGTTGACATAATGTCTCGCCCCAGGGGATTAACTCTGCCAGGCAAGCTCCTTGTGTATCTTGGTCGTGCTGGGAGAGTGCCTGACACACAGTAGGCAGCCTCTATATATTTGTTCACTCAACCTAATGAGTATTTTTTGCCGAAAGGGATGTCAAACACTGCATCAAGACTAAGATTTACAGTAGCGGTTTGTGTATATGCATTTCTAATTGACAAGCAAATGCTGACGTGTAAATGGATACTGTGCTTGTGTTTCTGAGTGGTTGATGCCCTTTAGTGGGTTTAATCGGCTTCCAACTACTTGAAAGTGCTGGCAATTGCTCTGCTAATTACAAACCCCAATAACCTCCCCATGAAAGTGTATCTTCTAGGTACCTTCCACCCGATGATAACATGTTTAGAAGGAATTATATGTGGTTGGAAGGAAGAGAACCGCGTTCCTTTATCAGAACTATAGCTGCCGGCCTTCGCCACAGCCACAGCAACACGGGATCAGAGCCGTGTCTGTGACCTACACCACGGCTCACGGCAATGCCGGATCCTTAACCCATTGAGGGAGGCCAGGGATCGAACCTGAATGCTCGTGGATACTAGTTGGGTTCATTTCCGTTGAGCTACAGTGGGAACTCCGAGACACTAGTTCTCTTCTCAAGCACGTTTCATAATTCCTCATAGCTCCCCACCCCCACCCAGCCAGCTGAAAGTCCCTGCGGGCAGAGCCTGTGCCTATCTGGTGGCCCTGTATCCTGACATATTTTAACTGTCTCACAGTGATTTGCGGTATTTTTTGGGAGGGGGTGTTCTTTCTTTTCTTTTCCTTTTTTTTTTTTTTTTTTTTTTTGACTGTGGCGTGTAGCGGCTTAAGGCAGGCTCTCGGCTGCTAGACCAGGAATTGAACCCAGACTGCCGTGGTGAAAGCGCCAAGTCTTAACCACTAGGCCACCAGCGAACGCCCATCCACAGTGATTTTAAATGACCCAACTTTCTTTTCGTCTCCCTTCTTTCCTGGCCTCCTTCACTTTCTCGCTTCCTCCCTTTTTTCCTCCCTTGTTCCAAGATCAGGGGAGACATCTCATTTAATCATTCAGATAGCCGCAAGTTAGGTTACGGTTTGGGGAGTTTATTTAAAAAAAAATATAGCCCCAAGTTAGGTTACGGTTTGGAGAGTTTTACCAGATCTGGTCGGTATTGATTTTACAATGAAGGACCTCGGGGGCTCAGAAGCATTAAGTTACTTGCCCAAGGTCACACAGCTAAAAAGCGGTGGGACTGAAATCTGACCCCGCCCGTTACCTTGGAGTCCAAACACACTTCCTGGGTAAATAAGGGAACCAAGAAGCCTTGGCCCCAGAGATGGCTCAAGGGAGGCAGTGTTCCTGCAGCTGTGAGATGCTGAACAAGTGCCTTCTCCCCACCGCCCACTGCCCCTGGTTTCTGTGTCCTGGTCTGAAGAATCAGGCTGAAATGGCCAGACTCCTGTCCCCTCGGGCCAGCAGTGCTGAGGCTGGAGGCCCAAGGAGATGATCTTAAGACGAACCCACACCGGTTTTGATCCTCCTGGCCTCTACCCTCCTCAGTAAGTTGGTCCCTGCTGCACAAAAGATGACTCATCCAGAAAACCTTTCTACCAACACTTTCTGGTTTTCAAACTTCTAAGAGGAGGGTTGTTCACAGAGCACTTGTTTCAGCATTGATGCTGGGAGCAATTTTTCTCTCTCCACCTGTCTATGCAGTTCTGACCCATCTCGTTCAAGGCCATGACTTTTATTGAGTTATATCTTGGCCCAGGCTTCGGGCCAAGAGGAGGCGATGGAGTTGGGGGTGGGCGAGGACCCCACGTGGAGTGCTGGGTTTCTGGGCGACAGGAACCTCCAGCCGGGAGGAGCCGGGAAGGGGGGGTGGCATGACTAAATCTTTGTGGCTCCTCTTTTCCTGTCCCCGGCTCGCGGTGGCCACGGGGGAGGGGGGCAAGTGAGCTGCAGGAGGGGCAGCCCCATCCTCCGCCCGAGTGGGCCAGGCAGCCTCCCCGGAGGAGGGGAAGGCAAAGAATTTCCCAGGGTGGCCGCCTCGCCCCGCTCCGTGTCCCAAGTGCGTCTAAAGGACCAATTACATTTGGCCGATCGACCACATCCCTTAATCTCCCTCCCTCTGAGACTCCATTCAAACCCCAGCCAAGGGAAAAATAAAGCAGCGGACTCCGAGGACCAAGAGAATAGGAAAATGGCCATAGTGGGTTGGGGATTTCACCTGCTCCAAGTACGTTTCTGGAAGCAGCTGGCCAGACGCAGGGGAAGGGATGGGGCAAGGTCGTCCCCCAAAGGGGGCTCTCAAGAGGCTACTGCAGGTGGCCATCAGGGGACCAGAGGCCTCAGCGTCCACCGTTCCATCTGTGCCGCGAAGTCTCAGTCTGACCTTGGCAGAGTCGGTTTCTGCTTTCTTTTCTTTTCGTTTATTTATTTATTTATTTGTCTTTTTTCCTTATCTAGAGCTGCACCTGCGGCATATGGAGGTTCCCAGGCTAGGGGTCTAACAGGAGCTGTAGCTGCCGGCCTACACCACAGCCACAGCAACGCAGGATCTGAGCGGCATCTGCAACCTACACCACAGCTCACGGCAATGCCAGATCCCCAACCCACTGAGCAAGGCCAGGGATCGAACCCACAACCTCATGGTTCCTAGTCGGATTCATTAACCACTGCGCCACGATGGGAACTCCTGGTTTTTGCTTTCTAAGTCTCTTCCCCTGCCCCCATCTGTGATGAGCAGAGAGCATACTGGGCTCTTATCTGCTTGCTGGTGCCTGAATTACCTGGAGTTTCCTACCCCCACCCCAGCGTGTCTAGAAACATAGGTTTCGGTGCTGCATCTGAAATGGGGGTGAAGATATTTGTCTTTTTTTCCCCCCAAAAGCTGTCCCAGGACACTTTCAGAGCCACTGTTGCCTGTGATCTTCAAGGAGACCTTCAGCTCCAACAGGCCAGGACCATGTGGGTGTCAGGGTGGAGGAGCTGGGAGTTCCCCTCGTGGCTCAATGGAAACGAATCTGACTAGCATCCATGAGGATGCAGGTTCAATCCCTGGCCTCGCTCAGTGGGTTAAGGATCCAGCATTGCCGGGAGCTGTGGTGTAGTTCACAGATGCGGCTTGGATCCCACCTTGCTGTGGCTATGGCTGTGGTGTAGGCTGGCAGCTACAGCTCCGATTGGACTCCTAGTCTGGGAACCTCCATAAGCCGTAGGTGTGGCCCCAAAAAGACAAAAAAAAAAAAAAAACCCAGAATGGAGGGATTGCAAGGATATGATACCCAGGCACAGGGGTGCTTTGGAAGGAGGCTGAATGCCTGTCTGCTGCAGGTAACAGGAGGGTCTTTCTGGAGACGACGGCATTTGCAATGGGTAGAAAATTCTCAGAGGGAGACAGCGAGACGGGCTCTGCAGGTGGAGGTAACAGTGGGAACAAACCCTCAAGACAGGAAAGCAGGTGACATGTTCAGAGAAGGGCAACTGTCACAACAGGCCGAGATCCGAGGACACATCCCAGGAGGAGCCACGCGTGGCCAGGTCAGCAGCTTGGACTTCACCCCGTTGACCAAGGGAGGCCAGCACTTGGCCTTGGGATTGTAATACACAGATACGACCCAGCCCCTTGTTTCCTGAGCACCTACTGTGTGCTGCTTATTCTACGCGCTCACTGCACACGACATCGCCATGTCCTGGCCACTGGATCGCTGGGCAATCACCCAGCCCTCCAGCCATTTCCTCGCTCCGGGCATTCTCCCTCACGCCTTGCTGTCCTTACACAAACTCCCTTCTCTCCTGGCCTGCCCCTTCCCGCTTCAGCCCTTCCTGCAGGAGACTCTGCTTGAAGAACATTCCCCACCGCCGGGGAGGCCGCGCTCCTGCGGGCAGCTCCCAGGTCTCCCCCGTGGCCTCCACCTGGCGCGTCTGCTGCTGTCCTTACCCAGAAGGGCGTTCCCTTCCTCCTCTGTGAGTCCAAGGTCAATGGCTTGCACCTGCTGATAGCTGTCTTCCCTGGGGCTAACCAAGGACAGAGAACCGGGCAAGCCGATGAAAAGGGTGGAGTGATTGAAATGATCAAAATAGCCTCTATCTGGACCAGGCCCCTGACACAGGAGATCTTACTTAGTGTGCGTTGCCCACCGGAGACACGAGTTGCTCTTTCCATTTTGCATGGCAGACGTGACTCGGAAGAGTTTGTGCATCTGCTGATTTGCGGAGCTGGGGTTCAAACCCAGATAGGTCTCGGGGCTGGCTGGTCCAGACCTCTTCAGTTTTGCCCTGTTGCGGGGACTGTAGCTCCATCCCTGGATGGAAACGACACGGAGTCAGGGGAGCCACAGACGGGCCACTTCCTCTCCCTCACTACTCTCGGGCATCCCACTCAGCTGAGACAATTTCTTCTCAGCCCCTAAAGATCCTTATCTCCTGAGATCGGGGAAGTTTTCCTACACCTCTCACGCCCCCCGGGAGAGGTGCGGTGGGAGTTTTCCACGCGGTCACTGGGTGTGAGTAACCACCTCTTCTTCCTGTGACTTCCCCACCTCTGCACTGGGGCCTGGGAAACCCCAGCCAGGTCTTCTAATAAAAGCCATGGGCGCTGCAGGATGGGCCAGAGGAGAGCTCTGCGCTTCACCGGACTCGCTGAGACCCCTCCGGGGAGGCCCGAGCCGGACGTCCTGAGATGAAGGTCATCCCCGCGGTTGTGGTGTGTCTGCTGCTGGTCGGCCTGTGGCTACGGGATGCAGACAGCAAGAGCAGTGAGTGTGCCTGCGGTCACTTTGCTTGTCCTCGGGGAGGGCAGAGAAGTAGGCAGGCACTCTGGAGCTGGGGACAGGCTCTCCCTGAGCTCACTGCCTCCACCTCCACTCCTCCAGGAAGGATTCGCCTAGAAGAGGAGGAAGGGAGGGGAGTTCCCGTCATGGCTCAGTGGTTAATGAATCCGACTAGGAACCATGAGGTTGCGGGTTCGATCCCTGGCCTCGCTCAGTGGGTTGGGGATCCGGCTTTGCCGTGAGCTGTGGTGTAGGTTGCAGATGCGGCTCAGATCTGGCGTTGCTGTGGCTGTGGCGTAGGCCGGCGGCTATGGCTCCGATTAGACCCCTAGCCTGGGAACCTCCCTATGCCACTGGTGCAGCCCTAGAAAAGGCAAAAAGCAAAAAAAAAAAAAAAAAAGAGGAGGGAGGACTTGGATGGGAGTAGAGGCTGGGGGCCCATAGGAACAGACTAGGAGTCTGGGTCCATCACAGACCACTGAGCCACAAGCTTCTGCCAAAGGGGACCTGCCTGGTGCAGACCCTGTGGGCTGATGGAGGGAATTGGTGAGGTCGTTTAGACCAAGCTGGAGGTCTGAGGTCCAGAGGGGGGACTGACTGCAGTGTCACTGATAACAGGCAGAGTCTGACGCCAATACCTGGTGCTATAACAACTGGCTAAGCTTGGATAAGTCACTCTCCCACACACACAGACTCTGGTTTCTCCATCAGTAAGATGGGTTTGATAATGTCTACTCCCCAAGGCTCTTAAGAGGATACGGACCTCACAGTAGACACGTGAAAGAGGCTTTGTAATAAGTCAAAGTAGGAGGAAGGAGCCAGGATTGGAATGTAAATTTTTTGAGGGTGGGGTGTGGGATGGGGTTACAGTCTGGCAGAGAGGGAGCTGAGGATCAGGTGGAGGGCGTTCTGGAAAGGTGGTGGGGGGGCTGATCAGTTCCTGAAAGTTCTTCCCTGGTCTTTTCACCCGTTTGAACTGCCAGGGCACTGCCTAATCCTGCCCCGGGTGCTGGACCACAGTTGTCCCGAATGAATTGGACTCATCAGACCCCCAGATCCTGTTCCGTTTGGGGAGTCTGGTGAGTCTGGTCGAATCCAGAACCCCTGGACCCAAAGACGAGGGCAGAACCATACACTTAGCAGTGGGATACCAGAACCGGAAGAGCCTTTAGAAATCGGTTTAAAAAGTCTCATTTTGGAGTTCCCGCCGTGGTGCAGGGGGTTAAGGATCTGACTGCAGCGGCTCAGGTGGCTGCGGAGCTGTGGGTTTGCTCCCCGGCCTGGAGTAGTGAGTTAAAGGATCTGGCGTTGCTGCAGCTGCAGTGTAGGTGGCATCTGCTGTTGGGATTGGATCCCTGGCCCGAGAACTTCCATATGCCGTGCGTGCGGCCATAAAAATAACTAAAAAAATTTTTTTAAATCTTGTTTTAAAGCTGGGAGGTCTGGGTTCCAGGGGAGGGGCTCCTTTTGATCAAAGTCACACAGCTCATTTGTGTGGAGCTGGGATCTGAACCCAGGGTCCTGCCTGTGCCAAAATGCAGAACTAGGTTTCTGATGAGGCGGCAGCACCAAGACCCTCTGGATGCGGCCCCAAAGCCTGGGCCTGATGCCAAAGTTTGCCCCCCACCCCCGCGCCGCCGCCTTGTCCTGGATGAATGGAACTAAGTTCAGGTTGAGAAATGGAGGCAAACCATTTCTATGCTTCTCTTCTAGTGCATGTGTCATCCTCCAATTGCTGTTACACATTCGTGGAGAAAAGGATTTCCCTGAAGAAGATCCAGTGTTACCGGAACACCAGCTCCACCTGCCCCTACCAAAAAAGGATGATGTGAGTGGTGTTACCCTGATGCGCCCCGGCTCCCTTCTAATAGAGAACAAAAACGGCCCACTTGGAATTCGAATGGCGGTCGCTAGATGGCGACCTTCCACCAGACTAAGGGTTTGACCCAGCTAGCGAGGCCGCCCAAATCTGGGTGCAGAGCCCAGACACGACGCTAGGGGGAGCACCTGCATTCCCGCAGTGCCGAGTTCATGGAGCTCCAAGGTGCCAAGTACCGTAGCTTAACATTCGATGCCCGGGTATTATATCTTAACATTGTATGTCCAGAGCCTAAAAGTTCTAGGCACCACTGTGCGATGGTAAGAGTGAGGGGCGTCTCAGTTCCTGCCTCTGGATTTGCCAACCTGTATAGTCTTGGGTGAGTCTGAGCAGGTTAACTCTTCTGAATCTCATTATCTGGGGACCCCTCTGCCCACCCGACTCCTCCCACTCCTGTGAAGTGGTGCAAACACCATAGCTGCCTCACACGGTTGCCACCCAGCTCCACTGAGGTAGCTTACACCTGCCACTCACCGTCCGTAAGGCACTGTCTTGTGTGTGACCTCAGCTGACTTTCTCAGGGCACACCATCTCCTTATCTTGAAAATTGAGGTTCAGGGAATTAGAGAGATGTGCCTAAGGTCTTACAGATAACTGAAGGCAGAATTGATCTAGGGTTTTAGACAATAGCCAAGTTTAGGTGGTAAGCAGATCCAAAAAAACACACACACACCCAAAGCAATGGCTGAGAGTCCCAGGTGGGCACAGACGGATGAAAAGGTGAAGCGGGTGGGCCCTCAGAGAGATCTCAGAAGTGATTTTTCCATGCTAGCAAGTCCTCAGAGTGTCTGCAGGCTTTGCTCCACCCTGATACACGGCATCGTACTCTTCACAGAAGCGGTTCAGGAAACACAATTTTAAAAGCCTGCCGTATAAACACAGAGACCCCTACCCAGCATTCTGTGATCATCTAGGTGGGAAAAGAATCGGAGAGAACGCATGTGTGTATACGTGTGACTGGGTCACTTAGTTGTGCAGCAGAAAGGATCACAGCCCCGTAAATGAACTATCCTTTAATAAAACTTATAAAGAAAAAGGTCCCCCCCCTCCCGCCACCCGCCGAGTTTGGGACAGATGGGACTTGCGTACAGTGTGCCCGGGAGCTAACTCAGCTCCTCCTTTGTTCTCTGCCCGCAGATTGAAGCTGATCGGAGGCCTACAGACCTGTGTCTTGCAAACAAAGCCATGGGTTCAGGCTTATTTAAAAAGGATAAAGACCTGCCCGGGAAAGGAAATATGAGCTGATGCCAGCCTGGACTCCGGACACCATATGGCTTCACCTGTTCCCTCAGCGCCCAACCCTATGCCAGTCCCTCTGTGCCAACTTTGCCGGGTCACCCTGGAGGGTTTGCTGGGTCCTGATAAGCTATGTTGTTGCACTTTATATATTTAAATTCTAGATTCTTCAACTTCTGCCTCCCTGTGCCTCTTGGACCCCACAGGGATTTCAGGGTGCAAAGTTGATTGGCATTGAGGGACTGGGGTCAGAGGCTGGGGCAGGGGAGGGAGACGCTGGACCTGGTGCCAGGGGAACTGCCTTCTTGTCTGTAGGAGCCAATAAATGACATGCACCTCTCAGCCGACTGCCTTTGTCCTGGCGGATGAGCGTTGACTTGGGGTCAGGACGGGGATCCTCTGCTTCCGGGCTGGACAGCGGGGGAAGGTGCCACAAGGCAGAAAGCAGGGCTGGACCCTCTCCCCGCCCTGCCCAGAGGGTTCAGAGGCTGATGTTACCCCAAAGTCACAGCTGCCCTAGCTGGAGGGGATCGTGGGGCGGTCCTCTCTGCCTGTAGGACAGTGCTAGCCGCATTTTACTGATGAGGTGACAGAGGGCTGGAGCAGGATACCAACAGGCCTGAGGACACAGAGCAAGTCGGGGTCAGATCTGGCCGTTAGAGCCCAGGGCTCCTGCCTCCCGGGGCAGAACGCTTCCCTGTGTCCCCAGGGGCCAAGTGGTTGCCTGGTACCGCGTGGCACGGGAAGCCTGCCTCCACCGGACAGAGCCTGCAGAGTTGGTGAGCAGGGCCCTTCCCTGGGGAGGGTCCAGGTTGGATGGAAAGGCCAACGCAGGTCATGCGGAGGAGGGTGGCAGCCTTGGGGAAGGGCAGGAGAACGCTCGGGGCTCAGAGAGGAAGAGGAGGCGCTGTCCCTTTCGAAGAGACAATCGCAAGCTCCAGCTTGTGTAAGCTGCAGCTCTGGGGAGACCTGCTTGGGAAGGAAGCGAATTCTGGGTCTCGGGATTGGTGGCCTTGGGGAAGACGGTCTCGCGTCCTGTGTCTTAGCATCCAGCACGCGGCACGTCCGCCTCGTTCTTCTTAAACCACCTCCTCGCTCGGCCCCCACCCCACCCCACGGCAGGAGGCTGCTCTCAGCACCCCCTTGCTGGGCACCCCCCACCCCCCGTTTGCCCTCAGCCCCAGGCTACTCTTCCTGGTGGCCCCCTGCCCTCCCCACTGCTCCAAAGCCTTCAGAACTGGCTCTAAGCTTCCATCTCGATATTCCATTTCCTCTATAAACCACGCCTCAACCAGCCTTCCCAAAGGCCTCCTACTTTTCCCTTCTGGAACCCCAACTCTGACTATGTGGGGACCCTTCCTGTGGGCCCTTTCCCCTCTTTTCCATCCTGCCTCTCTTCCAGAAAAGTCTTTGCTGTGATCACACTACACCGTCCTCCAAGCCCCATTCTGTCCAGGTCCCATCTTCGCTGACAAGTCCGATGCCAACCAGGACGGGGTCACCTGATTTCCTCTAACTAGGGGTCACATGCACTTAATGGGTTGCTAAGTCCTCCAGGGTGGAGGACTGCTGGGAGCCAGGAGGCACGGGGGGCAGGGAGACCCTTTGGAAGCCGATGCTGGGTTTTTGGAGCCATTGTTCTAGAATATCCTGGGCTGGTGAGCCTGGCCGTCCCGGGCACTCAGATGTGCAGCCACACAGCCAGGGCCTCACTACATCGGCCTTCCTCCAGTGCCCTCCATCTGCATCTCCCTCCACCTGCACCGCGGAGCGCCCCCTACTGGTTGAGAGTTATGTCTTGGCTGGACCACCATTGATCCTAAAATTGCATTCGTCCCTCTATAATCACATAGTTAGCAACACCTCACATTCACGAAGCACTGTCCCCTGTAGACAACAGAAGGGCACCATCCCTGTGGCTCTTATAGGCATGATCATCACCCCTGATGTGGGGAGGTGTAGGCAGGAGAGACACCCTCTGCCCACAGCTTACGGCAGAAGGAACTGGACTCATAGCAGAAACCAACTGGCTCAAGGCTTTGCTTTAAAAAAGAGATCGCCAATATTCAAAATAACCCCCAAGCCAGACACTATTCAAACAATACTAAATATTACTTTAGACATAGAACATTTTGCCTCAGAAGACAGACAGCACCCCATTTGAAAATTACAGTCAAATGATGAAGTTCCTGCTGTGGCTCCGTGGGTTAAAAACCAGCCTAGTATCTATGAGGATGCAGATTCGATCCCTGGCCTCGCTCAGTGGGTTAAGATCTGGTGTTGCCATGAGCTGTGCTGTAGGTCACAGACGCAGCTCGGATCCCTCGTGGGCTCTTGGCTGGTTTCCTCCTGCAAGGGTCTAGTGAGCTAAGAGCTAGTGGGGATGTGCCAGTGGACCTGGTGACAAGGAGGGAACAGATTGGGCTCTGACAGCAAACCAGGCAAGGCCCTTTGCCTGAGTGTTCTCACCCCCAATCTCAGTCCTGGCTCCCAGACTTTGCTTACTTTTTGCCCAGGCTTGAAATATTCTCCTGTCCAATTTCCATTCCCGCATGTCTTTCCACTCTAGTCAAACATGCCCAGTGAGACGAAAAGAAATGAAAGGCTAAGATTAGTGAAACAGAAAAGAATACATAGAGAAAGCGCCGATGAGGCTCGAAGTTGATTCTTTGGCCGGCCTATGATGAAACCAAAACTCTCTTGAGATTGACTATGAAAAAAGGCACCAGTGGGAGACATCGCTACAGAGCCTGCAGACATCAGGAAGAAAATAAGAACCTTAGGCCAATAACTTTAATATAGGAGAAATGGATGGATTTCTTAAAACACAACTTACCAGATTGCAAGGAAAAAAATGAAAAAAAAAAGGAATTCCAGAACTATTTTTACAGCGAAGCCAGTCACTGAAAATCTTCCCACAGTACGTCCTCTGCTTTCCAAAACCTTTAACAGCTGCTTCCTCCAAGCATTCCAAGAAAGAATAATTCCAATATTACACAATCTCTTCCAGAGAATGTGAACAGTACTCACTTGTCAACTCATCGTATGCGTCTTTGACGTGCAAACTTCTCAGGAACCACCTGAGAAAAGAGATGGCAAGCTTGTGCCTGCAGACCCACCTTCTGTTCTTGCTGTCTCCTCTGGCCCAGAAAGCCCACCTGTGTGGGTCACAGCGATGAGATTGCAGCTCTTCTGGTTCTGAGTTGCACGGGGACGCTGGGGAGCCCCTGAGGACGTTGGAGCAGCTGAGGTGTAGTACTGATTTCTCTGCTGCCTCCGCCCTGCCTGGACAGAGTCCTCAAGCGACCGTCTTCACGTCTGTCCAGAGCTGGCCCTTGATTTTCTCCCCCGAGGTTTGGGAACCACCCTCTGTCCTTGTTCCTTCAGACTCGGAGGTGGTCACCATGCTCTTACTGGTTTCAGAGGACCAGAGCTGCCCCACGGTTGCTCCACCCCAAGCCCGCATCTTGGCAAATGGCATTTTTATTAAACCCTGCTCGAATTATTCCAATTTCACTGTTAGCCAGTTCGTCCTGACTGACACAGGCCTGGGTACCGGAAGTGGCTCCTCGCAATAGTCCTTCCAAGTGGGATTCTGGGATGGGCTTGCTCATAGATTTTAGGAGCATACTAATGGGCTCCGCTGATGTCATGCTTCCTGAAATCATCACCAGTAGTAGGATGCAGACTGTGTGTTCTATTAAGCGCTCCACGTGGTTCTTAATGTGCGCTAACATTTAAGAACCTCCGGACGACAGCACATCTCATGGCCATCCCTGATCCACAGCGAAGAGCCACTAGAGAGCTTTAAAGACGCCTCCTCCTCTCGTGGCCCCACCAAAGCATCATTTAGTGCCTTGGGAACGGAAGTGCCCTCTGGCCTTCCCTGGAGTGTGATCGGGGATGGCTGAGCTGATTGCACTTGATGGATCCTTTTCAACAGATACACATCTCTGAGCCTTTATCTGCCTTCCCAGAACGCCAGGAGTTCTGGCATTTTGACTTCATCGACTGCAGGCTTCTTTTAAAGTCTAGATTCCAATCAGCCAGTTGAGTTAAATATGCATCATTCCCAAGGACTCGTGCTAATGCATTGAATCCTAAATTCTGGATAGACATGCTCATGCCGATGAATTTGACCAACTGACTCATAAGGTATCACCCTCTTACAATCCATTCCTACAGTACAGGCAACACAGACTATCCTCCAAATTGAGTGGGTGGGTGGGGGGTTGACATTCAAACCCTCCCAGTTGTAAGGACTCCTATCTGTCCTTTCCTCTGCTTCAGGACTTATTATCTTGTAGGAGAGGATGTTTAGGAGCCTGGGGTCCAGAGTCAGCCAGGCATGGGTTCTAGTCCTATAGTCACCGCTTGTTGGTTAAGTGATTTGGAGCGAATGACTTACCGCTCTTGAGTTTCTAAGAGGAACCGGTTGCTAATTATCTCCTCATTGTGAAGTTCTGAGAATCTAATAACAAATGCATGGGAAGTGCTCAGCCTAGTGCCTTACCAATAAGGCCCCCGGTGATGCTGCTGCTGCTGGTCAACAGGAGGAGCAGGTGTCTGGGTCTCAGAGGGAGGAACGGGACCCAGGGTCAGCAGAGGCCTGACGGTGGTGCTCATGAAGCAACGAGCCACCCCAAGGAGCTCTGGGGATGGAGTGAAATGAGGGTGTTTTGACCTGCCCTGTGGGGTCTATGGGATCCCTTTAAAGGAAATAGATGGGGTGCTTATTAAGGTAATGCTTGACTTTACCTTAAAATTCTAGCTTTCATGAGCAGAAACTTAATATAAGTCTCTGCAGAAGAGATTTATGGTCTCTTACCAAGTTATCAGATCCAAGCTCCTAGACCTGGATATTCTTGATGGGGGTTGGGGTGGGTGGTAGGGCCCTTCCAGGAAGGGCCCTGCAATGCCAGGTTGCCAGATGAAATTCGGGACACTGAGTTAAAAGTGAATTTCAGTGAAATAAGGAGTCCTTTTTTGTTTATTCGTTTTAGTATGAACAGACCTTGGCAATATTTTTGCCAAATCCCTAAATCCACGGGTCTATACCGTCAACCATCCCCAAATCTTCCCTGGAGGAACCTGCTGCCGCAGAACCAGCGTGACCCTGCGGAGAGGAAAGGGATAGTGACACCTTCTGGGAGGGGTCAATGCTGGCCCTAAATGGCTGGTATTCTCTAGACACCTGAAAAGCCACTCATTCACCGCTTAGAGCGGAAGTTTCTGGAGGTTCTCCACCGGTTCCCCAGGCATGTGCAGAGCAGGAATTCAGCTTGCTCTTTGCCAACTCCATGATCTTTATAGAACAGACGCCTCCGAGAACCATAGAATCTTGAGATTTTAAAATTGGGGTTAATAGATGCAGACTATTGCCTTTTGGAACGGATAGGCAAGGAGGTCTTGCTGTATCGCCCCGGGATCTGTGTCTCTAATCACTTCCGATGAATCCATACTTGTGTGTGTAACCGGGTTACCACGAGGTACAGGAGAAAATCGACAGAACACTGTAAACCAGCTACAATGAAAAAAATTAAAATCTTTATAATAAATAAATATGTACATATATATATATA
>PVHT020001178.1:1750919-1788262 GCA_004024745.2 Catagonus wagneri | reverse complement strand
GAACCTGCAACCTCATGGTTCCTAGTCAGATTCGTTAACCACCGAGCCACGAAGGGAACTCCCACTCTTTTTTTTTCCTTTCTTTTAATTTTATGTCTGCACCCGCCGCATAGAGAAATGGCCTAGGCTGCATCAGATCCTTAACCCACTGTGTGGGGCCGGGATTGAACCTGCGCCCCAGGGTTCCGGAGACACTGCCCATCCCGTTGAGCCACAGCGGGAACTCTCCGCTTCACTCTTTAAGCGGCTAAGGAATCTTGAGAGAGTGCAGCTTTTCCACTTTATAGAACAGATATCCGACAGCTGGAGTGACTAACGAAAAGGGGAGGGAGCCGCCCTAACTGGGCTTCTCTGCCCCCCGGGCTGGGCCTCTCCAGAGACAGACAAGCTGGCAGAGGAAGAGAATACTAGCGTTGTGACAGTGAACGAGGGACGTCTGTCCACCATCCCTGAACACAGTGCAAGACCGTTCGCCTCACCTCTTTTATGCCGCCTTCTCTCTTCTCTCTCTGTCTTTGCTGATCAACTCCCTCCCACTTAAAACATTCTTCTTTCCATCTGGCTCAAACAGGGATTATCTGAAGTTTGGTTTACATTGTATCTGGCCATGAAGGCTTCCAGCTTACGTGGATTTCACAGGGAACCCAGTCTTGGATGGTTTCTGATGACTTTCCAGGTCAAGCCCTTGCACTTTCACTCAAGAAAACAGATTCATCTTTCTGCTCATGCTCTGGACCGGCACGCAGTCAAAAGCAAATGCTTCCCAATGATCCAAGGGGCCTAAAAAGACATAAGGGTCCTCCTCTGTGCAAAGATTAGCATGTAATTGATCTTCCAAACCAGACAGGGGTGAGCCAGGATTGTCGCAGGCAAACTGAGGTGTGCAGTGTCCCCAGGCACCAGGGTCTTAGCATCTTACCTGTTCTTCTGTTGCAGTGGGAAGAGGCCGTGTCCTCCCAGATCAAAGGGCAGGAGATGTGCAGCACCGCCAGCGTCTGTACACACACATGCGCAGTTCTGTAGTCATAAAGCGTAACCTACATCCTTGAGCATAGATGCATCTATAGTTGTCTGCCTAAAATTTATAGTAATCCTGAGAAAGGAGACAAAGAAACTTAGATGTAAGGGGAAAAACAAGTGGGGTACATAAGGCGGCGCCCCGCTGTGTTCGGGACTCAGCCTCTGGATACTAATCCGCTGAGCCAGTGCCGGCGCAAATAAGTGCTGCTTCCCGGTAAAAGGCCTTGGTGTCTCGTTTCTCGGTCCTTGGGCCCCACTTACAGTGTTGCCAGTCCAGGTGCTTATAGGTTTTAGCTTCTGCTGCCCTCTCTTTTTGGGGAGTCTCCCAGTATGAATGCCTGAGGCTGCCCCTCCCCGTGACTTGGAAAAAAAAGCACTAGTTCCCGTTGCCGCTCAGCAGTAACAAAACCGACTAGTATCCATGAGGATGTGGGTTCGACCCTGGCCTCGCTCAGTGGGTTAAGGATCCAGCATTGCCATGAGCTGTGTTATAGGTGGCAGATGCAGCTCGGATCCTGCTTTGCTGTGGCTGTGGCGTAGGCCGGCGGCTGCAGATCTGATTTGACCCCTAGCCTGGGAACTTCCATATGCCATGGGTGTGGCCCTAAAAAGACAAAAATAAAATAAAATAAGATAAAAATGCAATCAGGAAAAACCTTGTATTGGCACATCCTGGTGTTATAACCAAAAAAAAGGAAGTTTGTCTGTTGGGGCAGCAATTTTGCAGAAATATTTTTATATTTTTAAAAAGAATATATGCTGAATTAGAGTACTTGAAAATATTTCTTGAAAGGCATAAAAATGTTATCAAGCCATTTGTACACTCAGCATTAAGACATAATTAAGGGGAAAAAAATCAGGAGTCATTTTTTTTTCTTTACATGTAAAAAATTTAGGAATTTTACTAGATATAGGTTAGTCTCAGATTTGTTACTGTTATATCAAAAACCTTGTCAAAAGTCATTAGATAGTCTTCAATCTTCAGTAACTTAATTTCTTAATGGCTGGGTAGTTATCTGCTATACAGAAGAATTATGTTTATCTAGACCATACCTTGCTCTAGTTTATTTTACCGGGGCATCTAGTCTCTTTTACTGGGATTCTAAGTAATGCTGTGATGCACATAATACGTTTTTATCAGCATCACTGTTTATGTCCTAGACTTGGAAGTTGTATTACTGGATTAATAGCGTGAACGGTTTCAGGCTATTAGAAGAGATTTTTCCAATTTATTTTAATATATTTCTATACTACACAAAGAGTAAAATTCACAAATCTTATAAGTATAGTTTGACTACTTCTGAATCTATGTATATAACAGGCAACCGCTTCTCCCATCAAAGCTGACATTTCCACCACCCCTGAGACGGTGTCTTTCTGTGTCCTTTTGTGTCCTTCCCCAGTCAATGCACCATCTCCCAGAAGTCATCACTGTTTTGCCTTCTGTCGCCATTAATGGGCTATTTAAATTCATGAACATAGAGTCATGGGGTATGCATTCCTTTGGATCTGAAGTCTTGTGCTTAGTTCGATTTAAAAAATATGTAAGAGGTATGTTCTTTTTATCGTTAAGTAATATTCTCTTGTATAAACATGCCACCGTGTGTTTATCCCCTCTCCTGTTGATAGGCGTCGGGAATGCTTCCAGTTTGGGGGTGCTTTGAACTGACTTGCTGTGAACTTCACTGTACAAATCTTTGTGGTCGAGTAGGCTCATTTGTCTCAATTATTTACTGAATTTCTGAGTCATAGGATCAACACAGGCGTAATTTTTATGAGAAACTGCTAACTAGTTTTCCAAACGCCCTACCAGCTGTGTGTAAATCTTCATCTGCTCTACATTCTTCTCAGCACTTGGTCGTCTTTTCCAGTCTAGGCAGTTGGGTGGCTTTAGAGCACTATTTCCTTTTCTATTGAATTGCATTTTCCTGATTACTTGAGAGGCTGAGCTCCCTTTTATATATCTACTGGCTACCTGAATATCTTCTTTTGTGAAATACCAGTTCCAGTTTTTGGTTTTGGTGGTGGTTTTGCCCATTTTAAATTGGATTTCTTCGGAGTTCCCAGTGTGCCTCAATAGAAACGAATCTGACTAGTATCCATGAGGACGCAAGTGCAATCCCTGGCCTTGCTCAGCGGGTTAAGGATCCGGCATTGCCGTGAGCTGTGGTGTAGGTCACAGACGCGGCTCGGATCCTGCTTTGCTGTGGCTGTGGCGTAGGCCAGTGGCTACAGCTCCAATTCCACCCCTAGCCTAGGAACCTCCATGTGCCATGGGTGAGGCCCTAAAAAGACAATAAATAAATAAATAAATACTCTCAATTAATGAAGTCAAATAAATATACATATACATAATATATATAAATACACACATAATATATATGATATGTATATATACTATATTATATGTTAGATACTGTAAGTGTTTAAACTTATTTTTTGTGTTCAAACTTATATATTATATATGTATATAATATATACAAATATATATACATTTCTTTATGGTTATGGGTTCTATGTTCTGTTTAAAAAATTATTTTCTACCTCAAGTAATAAAGATAGTCTCCTACATTTTCTTCTAGGTGTTTTCTAATTTTAGTTTTCATATTTAGGTCTATAATCCATTTTGAATTCATTTTTTCTGTATAGAATGATAGAAAAGTTTCTTTTTTCCATATAAATATCTGGTTACTCAAGTATCACTTATTTGAAAGATCTTCTTTTTCTTTATTGTGCCTTTACTACAGCTTTCTCAAAAATCAAATAATCAAGTGATGAATATACATATATAAATAAATAAACACAATCAAATCCTGCATTTTCCTTCACCACAACACGAGCTCGGTAGATTGGCTTTACTGCGCAGAGGCAGGTTGACTCAAATTTGGTTCAGTAATATCTCTTTCTAATTCAATGGAATCCCAATGAAAATCCAAGCAAGAGTTTTATGGAGATTGATAAGCTGATTCTAAACTTTTAAAGGAGAAATTAAAAAAAAAAGTCAACAACTTTTATTTATTTGTGCATTTAATTTTGGCTGTGCCCGTGGCATACGGAAATGCCCAGGCCAAAAGTCAAACCCATACCAGAGTAGCCACCCAGGCTGCAGCAGTGACAGCACCAGATCTTGAACTCACCGAGACACCAAGGCGACTTTAAAGGAGGGCATATTTGTAGGACTTGCACTCCCAGATAATAATAGTTTTTAGAAAAGCAATCATCGTCGTGACAAAGTGCCATTGCTCCAAGAACAGATGGGTGTGCCAGGGGCTAGATTAAAGGGTACAGACATGGAACATGTATATATTGATATGGAATATATATCAAAGTTTGCACTCTGGAGTAATTAAGAAAATAATAACACTTTTGAATAACTGATGCTGAATCAATTAGACATTTATATGGAAAAAAACCCAACAACTTCATCCCCAGCTTTCAGCATACACAAAAATCAAATTCAGGTGGATCATAGCTTTAAATATGAACAACAAAAAATAATGCTTTTAGAAGATAACATAGAGAATATCTTTGTGATGCCTGGTTAAAAAAGTTTTCTTCAACAGGAAACAAAAGCATTAACCATAAAGGAGCATGCTTTAAAATTAGGACGATTTTAAAATTAGGAAGCTGTGTCATCAAAAGTCTTCTTTATGGGGGTGAAAAGAAAAATCAGATTATGAAAAGATATTTCAACTCACATGTCTGTGAAAAGATTTCTATTCAGAATATAGAAAACAACTTCCACAAATTTATATTAAAAAGAGAAGCCATCTAAAAACAGACAAGATTCAAATATAAATGATCTAAAAATGGGCAAAGGATATGGATTTGACCTTCATAAAAGAAGATATCCAGCATTTAAATAGATGTTCGGCTTCATCTGTCATGAGTAAAGCACAAATTTAAACCACGATTATGTGGAATTATACATAAAATCAGAAAGGCTAACTTAAAATGAATGACAGTGCCAATGTAATGCCCGCGGTAGCGAGACCCCCTCTCAACGAGCACACCGGAGTCAAAAGTCAAAGCCAAAACGGCAAGGGTCCTTTATTGCAGGTTCGAACCTGGACCCCCGCGCACCCGTTACCGGTGACGCGAAGAGGTCCCAACTGCAGCAAGTACAGGGTTTTTATAGGCACACATAAACAAGTCTGGGGCTTAGGGGAAGTTTCCAAAGGAGAGGGACGCTGATTGGCTGATATTTGAATTGGGACACTGTCTGTCTGCTTTATGATTGGCCTGGGATCGCGCGATCGATATTCAGCAGGCAAACAGGTTTACAGAAGCAGAGGTGGCGGTTAGTGGTTGGCTGTCATTGGCGCGCGCGGGAGTTTTTGAATGTTGCGGACCTGGGGGGATGGAAAATTTCCTAAATGGTAGCCTGTCATGTCTTGGCCGGTTTTACTGACCCTTTGTTGCGAAACACTGTCACGACTGATATCTAGCAAGCAAGCGATGTTACAGAAGCGAGAAGGGAGCGTTAAGTTTCGATTCGATTTCCTTAGGTTTCGTTTCTCACCAAGTGTTGCAATACTGAATATGGAATAACTGGAACTCTCATACATTATCGGTGGGAGTGAGTGCAAATTGGTGAAATAGCTCTGGAAAATATTTGGCCATATCTAGAGAAGTGTTTGGTAGTTGAGCATATGCTTAATATATGCATGTCCTATCTTCGATGTGTGCGTGTGTTTCTTATTATCTGTCTATCTACCTACTACCTATCATCTACCTGTAAACCTCAAGTTCACATTGATACTTCTGATTGCAGAAAAACCACAGGGTTTTTCTAGCCTCTTATATTCCATACAATTCCATGGAAGCTTCTCCAAAAGTAAATAAGTTGGGGGAGGTCAGAAAAGACCTGGGAACATAGATCCTATTAAATCAGGACAGGTGAGGTTAGGGACTAGAGTCACAGGGCTGGAGCAGCCTGGTCTAGTCCTCCCAAGCGCTCTTTGATTTCAAAAGATGTCTTAGTGGATGACCCTCGCCCCACAAATTGTCACCCGTGGCTGTCATTTTCTTTCTTCCCACTAAAGGTCACCCTATGAAAAATAAGACCAAGTAGTTTAAAAATATATGTATTTTTTACTTGAAAATTTCCGTAGTTGTCTGATAACATCACTTTCAATGACAATACTCTCCGGCACACTTTGATTTACAAGAACACTCATTTCCTAAGAGCCCAAAGTGTTTTACACTGATGATCGGCAGAAGGCTTCACAATACAAGAGGCAGGTAGCAGAGGGAAAAAGGTCACCTAGCCGTAAACTTAACTGAGGTCACAGGAAAGAAAACCTGGTCAACAGATGCTGTGTGTTTTTTTTTTTTTAACACTCATTAGGATTCACGGCAGATGAAGTTAAAACATCAATAACTTAAATACCATTAAATATTATTTACAAAACATTGGGTTTTAAATTATTAAACCAAGAACCTCTTAGAGGACATTAAAATAATATCACTCTGGGAGCTACCCTTGTGGCTCAGCGGGTTTCAAAACCCAGCTTGTATCCATGAGGATGCTGGTTAGATCCCCTGCCCTGCTCAGTGGGATGAGGAGCTGGCAGTTGCCCAGAGTTACGGCGTAGGTCGCAGATGCCGCAGTGATCCCACGTTGCTGTGGCTGTGGCGCAGGCTGGCCATTCGACCCCTAGCCTGGAAACTTCCATATGCCACAAGTACAGACCTAAAAAGAAAAAAAAAAACAATATCACTCTGCACCCGGGGGGAGGTGGGGGGAAGGAAATAAATAAGGTTTTCCTAAGGTTCTGACAGTCTCTCAGTCCAGGTAGGAATGTTCAAGGCTTCAGGGTTTGGGATTTTTGGTCCAGGAGCTTCATGGAATTCTGGACCCACTTCTGCTTGGGGTCCGCGCAGACCTCCTTGTCGGCTTTGGTCTTGAAGCTGTGGGGGAAAGAGGGCCAGTTAGATGGATGGTCTTGAAGATTACGCCCAGGCGTGGTGTCTGTGGCCCCCTAAGACTAATTAGCCCTTGCTTCCTGGGGGAGGGGCCTGGGTGGGGACAGGAGGAAGGCGACACAGGAAGAAGGGAAATACTGCTGTTACTGCCCCAGGGGAAGACCTCCAGGCTCCTGGCTGAAGGATCTGGAATGATCTGGCCAAGCTCCTGGAAGTGGAGCCTGGAGTGAGTGGGCTTAGCTTGTCTCTGGGGTAAAGGGCCCTCAGGGTTAGGACGTATATTCATCTGATTCGTTTTAGTGCACAGAGCTCAGATCTTTCGGCCGAGGGTGCCAGGGCATGGTCCACTCACATCACAGCCTCCTGGGGACACTGGCTGTTGGTGACTCTGGTGTAGCTCTCCAGTCTCTTGAAGGGGATTTTCCCATTGATCACAGCAAAGCAGCAGGTGATCGGGATGGAGACTGAATCTGAAAAACACATTTTGCAAAGAATGAGAGAGTGATCATGGGTCATCAGCAAGCATCTGTAGGCGAAGGAGGAGCAGGTAGGGGGAGGCAAAGCAAACACACAAGTTCAGAGCCTCCATCCAGATCCCACAGATAAAAATTAGCTGTGAGTCAGTGTCCTCTTTCAAGCTACAGGGTCCCTCATTGTTGACAGCAAATGGAGAAAATTTCAAGTAGCGAGATTAATCCTCACAGGGTCATTTGACTCTGAAACCTCTGACCCTGGGAAAAATGAGCTCTAAGACCTTGCTTCCCAGCTGCTTGTCCCCATGGGCTTAGGGTCAACCTATGTCACATGCTGAGATGCCTCTGGGTCCTTATCCTCTTTGCCTGGCCACTGTTCTGGAAGCTATACAAGACCATAAGCCAAAACTTGAAACCTCTAGCAAGCATTTCTGCCTCTCCACTGCTGCCTGAAGTGTCCTTCACATCCTCCGTGAGACACGGTCCTTCCTTCTGCATCACGTCCCCAAACAAGATGAGGGTGACTGAGGCGGTGGCTGCATTTAGTGTCCCCAACTGGTGTCGGGAACGATCATGGAGCCTAGCCCCGGTGGCCTGGGCTTCTAGTCCTGGTTCTGCCTCTGACAAGGTGTGACAAGCCGACTGTTCTCAGTTCCCCTCCTGGTGTCACCTTCTCCGGCTCTGTAACGTGGGCTACGCAGCGAGCCTGGAATGACTCCCGCTGGGTGTTAGGACCAGGGGTAGTTAAAATGTTGGGAGTGAGGCGCCTTACCTGGCTGAGCAAGCACCGGGGGGCCGAAGGCAGCGGCGGTGAGCAGCAGACACAGAAGGGCTGCGGAGACCTGCATGTCGGAGCGGGGAGCCCGGGAGCTTCAGCTGAGCGTTGGTGATTTCTGAGTTGCTCTCAGCCTCTCGGCAGCTCTGGTTCCCCTGGCTGATCTGCCTGCCTTTTATAGAGAGCAGGGCGCATTTGCAGGGTCGTTTTTAAGGAAGGAAGGAAGAACTAAGCCCCCCGAATGTGCTGAGTAAACACCAGATTCTTGCAGTGATTTCCCAACACTTGAGAAGAGGAAGTTGCCGATTTTCCATCATTTGTTAGACTCAGTGGAGTAGTGGTGGAAGGGCCTGTGGTTTGTGCAGCAAAGTGTAGAAAGTGACCTCATTGGACGACGAAGGGCTCTGATTTCTTTGAAATGGAACATTATCTGCAGGAAAGGAACAGTGGACGCGGAGGTCCCATGGTGCGAAGAGAATCAAGAGTGGGGAGGCTTTACCTGTGCTTTTCAATGGACCCAGGTCCCCGCCACCCTAAACTGGTCATGCTCCTTTAGAGCCTCATACAGGTAGCTTAATGGAACCTTGGCAGAATAGTTCCATCTTCGAGTCCCGATGCCCTGAATGTTGGGTCGTGGAGCCTACGAACTGGACAGAATATGCTGATCTTGCAGGGGGGTGATTTCCACGTATTTTATCTAAACACCGAACTTTCTTTCCAAGTGAAACATTTCATGCAGAAGCCCACTATTTCGTGTAGATTCAGGCAGAGAGTCTGTTTGAAAAAGGCCTTTTGTTTTTGGCATCCGATCTTTTGCCCATTTGGAAAATTGGATTGTTTGCTTTCTTGCAATTGACTTTAAAAAAATTATTTGTATATATATATTTGTGTGTGTGTGTGTATAAATTCTTTAGGGCCACACCTGTGGCATATGGAAGTCCCCAGGCTAGGGGTTGAATTGGAGCTTCAGCTGCTGGCCTACACCACAGCCACAGCCATGCCAGATCTGAGCCACGTCTGCGACCTGCACCACAGCTCACGGCAACACCATATCCTTAACCCACTGAGCGAGGGCAGGGATCGAACCCATATCCTCATGGATACTAGTCAGGTTTGTAACCTGATGAGCTACAATGGGAACTCTCTCCCTGTGTATTTTTCATTCAAGTCCTTTACCAAATATGTGTATTACAAACATTTTATCCACAGACTGTAGCTTATTTTCTCAACCATGTCTTTCACAGAGTGGATGTTTTCAATTTTAATAAAATCCAACTTATCGATTTTTTTCCTTTCATAGATGTTGCTTTTGGTATTAAATCTAAAATCTCATCATCAAACACAAGTTTGCATGTTGCCTTTTCCACGAACATTTTCTGACTTTCCACAAGTCATTCAATATTCTCCAATCATCTTGAATGTTCAAGACTCCACAGGAATCCATATGTAAAGTCACATAATGAATTGAAGCATTTCTCTAGATTTGGGAATTACATAATTTCCATTTTTCACAATCATAAACAATAAGTACAAGAAAGCTGATGTAACATTATCATTATTGTTTCCACTCAATTCCATAGCTAAGGGATTAATAAATCAAAATGTGTGATTATTAGTAAGGCTTAGAATCAAATTACAGCATTATTACGTTGCTGGAAGATAGGCATTTTCCTTAAGTGTAAGTTTATTATTCTTAAAAATATTTGACAATTGCTAAGAAGATATTTATCTGGTTAAAAGGAAAAACTAGCTTGAGGAATAGTCATTTCCTTTGTGGCTTTTTCCAGAGGCAGAAATATTCTATGTCTTAATCAGAATGGTGCTTAGAACAGTTATCTACATATTTAAAATTCATGAAATTGCATGCTTAAGAAATTTTGGCACTTTATTGTATGTAAATTGTACTTCAACGTAAAGCAAATAAAAAGCAAAAAGCACAGCACCGTTTTGCTTATATTTTAATTTATTTGGGTTTTGAAATGTGCACGTTAATTACTTTTTCTTGTGATTAAACACATTCAGGCTTTTATATCAGATGGCCTTTTATTGTTCTTGTTGATTCAGAAGGGAGTTCTGAATGTTTACCTCGTGCATTTTTCCCTTTTGTGCAAATACTGTGTGACCTTGTAAGAGTAAAGAATCTGCGGAACGTGGGACAAATAACTGTCGTCAGAATTTCTTCTTTTTTTTTGTTCTTTTCTAGGGCCGCACCCGCAGCGTATGGAGGTTCCCAGGCTAGGGGTCTAATCAGAGGTGTAGCGCCAGCCTTCACCACAGCCACAGCAACGCGGGATCCAAGCCACGTCTGCAACCTACACCACAGCTCACGGCAACGCCGGATCCTTAACCCACTGAGCAAGACCAGGGATCGAACCCGCAACCTCATGGTTCCTAGTGGGATTCATTAACCACTGAGCCACGACGGGAATTCCTCGTCAGAATCTCTTCTAACGAGGAGGGAACTTGAGCACTTGCAGACAATCCCCCTGCTGACGTACCAGGCAACACCAGTCTGTGAGGATGTGTTGTCTAAGGGGTCATTTCATACAATTTTCGTTCAGAAATCAAGTCAGTGTCTTAGAGGACACCCTCACAACCTTGTTAATTTCTTCTCTGAGCCACCTTCATGGGGAAAGTGCATCTACAAGCAGTTGACAGAAATAGTAGCAAAAATCATATTGTTGAGAAGCAACAAGCACTAGTCAAATGAAAGGAATTAAGTGTCAAGATCCTTGATTCTAGTTCTGGGGTAGCCATAACTAGCAAATAGGTAGCCAATAACTTTCCCAATGTGACCATGCGTAAATCCCTTTTTTTTTTTTTAATTTTTTTATGGCCACACCTGTGGCATATGGAAGTTCTCAGTCTGGGGGTTGAATCAGAGCTGCAGCTGAGGTCTACGCCACAGCCATAGCTACGCCAGATCCAAGCCACATCTAGGACTGACATCACAGCTTGTGGCAATGCCAGATCCTTAACCCACTGAGCAAGGCCAGGGATCCAGCCCACAGACTCATGGACACTATGTCAGGCTCTTAACCTGCTGAGCCACAATAGAAACTCAACCACGGGAAAATCTTAACTCTGAGATTCACTGCCCTCATCTATAAAATAGGGAGTTTCGACAAGTTCAGGGATAACAAACAGTTTTCAGTCATTTATTACCTTAATGGATTATGGCAGATAACTAGAAAGGATGGTTAAAAACAAAAGCTCCAGGGAGGACTTACCTTGGGTTATTGAATGCAAGGATGTGATTGATTAGTGATGTCTGCCACGCCTACAGTAATAGCAAGTGGCACTATCTCTTTCATATAGTTGCTATTCCTGGGTTAAATCATATTTAGGCTCTTCTGTAACTAAATTCTTCTATGATTGTCTGCAAAGGATCTAGTGAGACACCAGAGAGGCTGCATGCCCAGGAGCTGTCAGAAAAGCATTCTTAGCTGTTGGCCCTAGGAGAAGCAGAAGAGCATGATGGTTAAAAATCTGGATTTGGAGGAGTACCTGTTGTGGCTCAACAGGATAAGAACCCAACTAGCAACTGTAAGGACATGAGTTTCGATGCCTGGCCCTGCTTGGTGAGTTAAGGATCCAGAGTAGCTGTGAGCTGTGGTGTAGGTTGCAGACTCAGCTCAGATCTGGTGTGGCTGTGGCTGTGGCTGTGGTGCAGGCTAGCAGCTGCAGCTCCTATTCGGCCCCTAGCCTGGGAACTTCCATATGCCACAGATGCAGCCCTAAAAAAAAAAAAGAAAAATCTGGATTTGAATACTAGGAACAGAAGTTAACAACTGTGTTAGAGAAAGCACCAGTTATATAACTTCTTTATACTTTTATACTTCAAATCCCTTACCTAATCCTTATGTGGAAATGGGGTTTATTGTGAATATTAAATTATCCGATACCCGAAACTTGCTTTGCAGAATGTGGCAGGCAGTCAATAAGCTGGATGTAATCAGCAGTCAGATAAGAAGGGTGTTGTTTCTAGGACCAGCTAGGAAGGGACCTGGAGTGTGCTTCTGTGTCTCTTGCACAGGTTCTCTCTAAAATTGCTTCCCAACCAAGACGTGCTGGAATAGACTTCTGGCAGTGTCTCTGGTAAATGAAGAAAGAGAAAGAGTCTCCCGGAGGCAGATGAGGAGCTGGGTCCTGAGATCATTCCATGACCCAGAGGAGTGGAACGTTGTGGGGCCTCAGAGGGGTTGGGGATCAGACCCCAGGGCTGACACACCGAGAGGCAGCGGGGTCTTCATTCCACAGGGAGCTCAGGGATCTCAAGTGCTAAGTCACTTTGATTATGTAATTTCCCTCGCTTGTTTTGTTCTTAAACCGAATTCGAGAAATCCAACATAAAAAGTTAAAACGAAACTTTAGGTCATGCAAGTTCAACAGCTGTTTTTTTTTCCAGCCACTTGGCTCTGATGTTCACGGAAGTGGTCACTCCGCCTTCTCGCTTTCTTTCCTCCTCGGCGTCTTCCCAACCCGTGATTTCCTAAAACAGCTTTCTTGTTTGTTTGTTTTCCATTTTATGGCCACACCTGCAGCATATGGAAGTTCCTGGCTAGAGGTGGAATCAGAGCTGCGGCTGTCAGTCTATACCACAGCCACGGCAACACCAGATCTGCGCTGTGCTTGCGACCTACACCACAGCTCACGGCAACACCAGATCCTTAACACACTGAGTGAGGCCAGGGATTGAACCCGCATCCTCACAAAGACAACACTGGGTTCTTCACCTGCTGAGCCACAATGGGAACAGTTTTGACTACTCACCTGTGGCTCAGGGGCTGTGAGGGGGCGCCCGAGGTTAGAAACAACCTCTGTGAAGAGAGGGCTGGAAATAGGTACCTGCTGTAGAAAGAGATCTTGATTCCTGTGTCGGTCTCAGGAAGAACGTCCCTGACAATCAGGATTTCTGCTTTCCTTTCTCAGCTCTGGGCCAGGCGTCCTCGATGTTCACAAAGTGATCCAGTGATTTGGAAGTGACATTTGCATTCAATTCATTCAACCCTTTTCCTTTACAGTTGAGAGGAGGAATGACAGAGGTGAAATGATTTGTCATATGTTGTACGACAGCTCTGTGACAAGCCAGCCCTGGTGAGTGGGCATGTCAGAACAAAAGCCATCATTCAGTTTCCCGTTAGAAGGTAAGAACCAGGCAGAAAAATCCAATGAGGTGACCGGAAGGCCCGAAGACTACCCAATGCCTTGGTCCCGGATCTGCCTGTAATCCAACATAAAAAGTTAAAACAAATGGGCAATGATTTAGAACATGGACGGGACGCCTTAACCTACTCAACATACTGGCTCATAATCTTTGGAGCCAATGACTGAGAATTCTCTGTGTTTTGAAGTGTTCCCGGTGATTTTTAACCATAGCCGATTTGGGGGCCATTAACCTAATTCAAAGTCTTTGTTTCAGGATATGAACGCTGGGCCACAAAGCGGTAAGACGGTTTGCTCAGAGTCACGCTGACAATGAATAAAGACCCCAAACCAGAACTGAGAGATGTGGTCACCGCGTCCAGCTACACACTGGACCTGCTTCTTTGGTCCCTGGCATAGGCCGGGTGTTCGTTCTGACCGAGGCCCCGGGATTTCCAGTGTCCTGTGTCTGTAGGCTCACGTTATAGGGACAAACAGTCTTAGGCCCTGTTGGAATGGAAATGATTTCGAGGAGGATTATTTGATAGGTCTTAACAAGAGGCGCATGAATAGATTCTATGCGGACTTGGAACTATGCAGTTTACCCCACCAAGCCCTGGCATCACCCCTGCTGCTCAGCACAGAAGAGGTTTTGAGACTCAATAAACTATCTAGAAAGTCTATTTTGTCCTTTATAATAAATCCATGGGATCCATTAGAATTTTGATGGTGGGGCGTTCAGTTTTTCCTGAGGCTACTGGATACAGTTAGAAGTGGCCCTGACCCCAAGCTCCTGGCCGGTGTGCTAAGTGTGGGTTCCAGGTGACCCAGGAGATTGATGAGCTCCAGGACAGACACAGACGACCAGCCACCTGTCTGTACTCTGAGAAATAACAACAGGTGCGGAGTTCCCTTTGTGGCTTAGTGTTGAATGAACCCCACCAGGATCCACGAAGATGCGGGTTCGATCCCTGGCCTCGCTCAGTGTGTTAAGGATCCGGCGTTGCTGTGAGCTGTGGTGTAGGTTGCAGACGCGGCTCGGATCCTGTGTTGCTGTGGCTGTGGTGTAAGCAAGTGACTACAGCTCCGATTTGACCCCTAGCCTGAGAACCTCCTTATGCTGTGGGTGCGGCCCTAAAAAGCAAAAAAAAAAAAAAAAAGAGAGAGAGAGAAAGAAAGAAAGAAAGAGGAAAGAAAGAAAGGGAAAAAAAGGAACAGCAGGCAAATGGCAAATAAGCAGAATTTGTTTTCTGTGGAAATGTTAAAAAATGGCATTACCATCACCACGGCAAGGGCAGAGGGGCTAAGCCTTGCTTGGGCCAAAGATCCAGCAGTCACATACCCCCTATCCTTGGGGTCATGGAGACCCCAACTCCATAGAAAGACTCCTGTACAGAAAGACTCCTAGGGTTCAAAAAGGGAGAGGGTGCCAGGCCATAATAAATTCTGATAATCATCCCGTAACCCTTTGCTCCACACATATCAGGGAGGGCCTGGCATCTGGTCAGGTGTCAAAAACAGAGCAAGACAGCTGGCCAAAGAAAAACAAAAACCCAGAAGAACTGCTCCACATAAGTGATTTCATTCTCCTCTCTGGCACGCTTCCCATTCAGGAGGATGTGTGTTGGCGCTTTGGGCGTGTATTGCACACCTCCTCTGGGTGTGTATTAGTGCTTTGTTTCTGCCTTAGAGAAACCCACTGCCTTTCTGCGCGCTGTCCCACACGCTGGACTGTTTCTAACAATAAACTTCATACCCTCTCTGCCTCCTTGAAATGTTCGTTCTCACTTTCAGCAGGGGGAGCATGAATCAGGGCAATTCTGCTTCTAGCCTCTAGCTGGTTTAGAGGCTAGGATTCCTGGCTTTGAAGCAGGTTGCCCAGGTTCAATGCCACACAAGAGAACTTCCGGACTCACATCTTTATTTATTTCTATAGCTGTGGAATAAGTACATCGTAATGTATGAGATGCTGAAGTTTTTAATACATATTGCCATTCTAGAAAGTTTACCCCAGACAATATTTATGATTTGTGGTCAGTCGAGTAGTGGACCCCCCCCCCCAGATGTCCACTCCCTAGTTGCCAGAACCTATGAGTAGGGCACCTTACACGGCAGATGGATCTTTGCAGACATGGCTGCAGGTGTAGATGCTGAGATAGGAGAGCACCCTGGGTTATCCTGGTGGGTCCTATCTAACCCCACAATCCTCTCTCCTGCTGCATCAGAGACTTAGAAGAATAAGAAGAGAGGAAAACTGTGTGCGAGAGAGGCTGCTGTGTGTTGCTATATTTGAAAATGGCAGAAGGGGCTCAGAACCAAGGATTACAGTGGCTTCTAGAAGCTGGGGACGGCCCTCAACTGATAGCAAAAAACCAAGACTCTCAATCCCATAACCTCATGGAATTGAATTCTGCCAATACCTCGAATGATGGAGAAAACGATTTTTCTCTTGGGCTTCTAGAAAGAAACATGGCTCTACTAACACTTTAAACTTAGTCTGATGAGACCGGTGTCTGACCTCTGACCTTTGGCACTGCGAGATAATATATTTATGTTGTTTAAGCCACTGACTTTGTGGCATTTTATTATGACATTGTGGAAACCTAATGTATTATCCTTTAAAAATGTGTGATGATTTGATAATAAAAAAATGACCTTGTGTATAGGTGAAGCCAGCCTACAGTGATAGAATTCAGACTAAAGTCACACTTTTGGGGATATTAATTGGCAGAGGCACTTCTGGGGTTTGGAAAATTCTATAAATGTTGAATCGAGTGGTGGCTACATGGAGTGCAAACCCATATAAAATTGACTTAACTTTATTCAACTGTATTTTAGAGAAATATGACCTCGATTAAAAAGTAAATAGAGGAGTTCCCATTGTGGCTCGGCAGGTTAAGAATTATACATAGTGTCTGTGAGGATGCTGGTTCGATCCCTGGGCTCCATCAGTTGGTTAAGGATCCTGCATTGCAGGGAACAGCAGTCTAGGTCGAAGGCGAGGCTGAGATCTGGCATCACTGTGGCTGTGACATAGGCCGGCAGCTGCAGCTCCGATTTGACCCCCAGCCTGGGAATTTCCATATGTCACAGGTGCGGCCATAAAAAGAAAAAACAAAGTATATAGAAAATTTTACTTTAACTTTTTATTTATCTGTTGGTATTTTTACGTACATGTTCACTGGTTTAGGTTTTTTATCTTATGAATTGTAGTCTCCTTCGTTTAAGAATTCACTTATTTGTCTTCTTTATTTATGACACTTTAAAACTTCTTACATATTGCACTTTTTGAAAATGCAGTATCACTTCTTCACAACGCAGAAGTTGCAGAACATGAAATATAACCCAGACGTCAGAATTTCCTCTTAGAACAAGAAGGAACTTAAACCTTTCTAGGACGGAAACTTTTTAAAGCTCTGGGACTGTCCCCGCCAGTTGCATCATGTCTGATACACGTGGCCCAGCGAGGTTTAGGAAGCAAGCTCATATTTACCCTCAGTCCACTTGCGAGGCCACAAAATAATCCCAGGACATTTTTCTACTCCAGTGAGATGGCGTGACACAGAAGGTGCCTCTGGAAGCAAGAAATAGAAATAGGACCAAATGTCTGTTATGAGGACACATTGCTTAATAGAAATGCACCTGGAGCCCCTGATGTGATGCAACAGGATTGGCGGCATCTTGGGAGCCCCGGGATGCGAGTTCGATCCCCTGCCCCGCACAGTGGGTTGGGGATCCGGTGTTGCCAAGGTACGGCTTAGGTCGCAGCTGTGGCTAGGATCTTATCTCTGGCCCACGAACTCCATATGGCGTGGGGCTGTCAAAAAAAGAAAAAAGAAAGGAAGGAGGGAGGGAAGGAAGAAAGAAATGCAGGGGATTAAGGTCAAGCAGGCATAGTCCTTGCTCTGCTAAGTGGCTATGTGACCTAACCAAGTTCCGCTAAGTCCCTGCCTCCCTTGCAAAATGTGGGGATGCTCAAGGTCAGGGCTGGCGAGTCAGTTTCAGTGCATGTGTCAAGCCGGGAGGGTGCTCGGAAGGTAGCGAGGTCTTATCCTGGCCTACGAGAAACAGTGCTGATGCTATATACTGATGTCCTTCATGGACAGGTGTTGGGGTGACCCCAGTTTTATGACACATTGGCCATTTCTGGGTCAGGAAGTGTCTGCGCTCACCTTCATTTTATTCTCCCAAGATCGTCTTCTGAGACGGGACACTTGGGACAAGAGGAATCGCCTGGCAAGTGTTCTTTTCTGCTTAGCTTCGTCGAGGAGGAGGAGAGTGGTGAAGACAGTGAACTCCGGAGCCGGGCTGCCGGATTTGGATGCTTGGGTGCTCACTTCAGCCCTCGTACCTCAGTTTTCCCATCAGCAGAATGAATGAATTAAAAGAGTTCACACAGGAGTTCCCATTGTGGATCAGCAAGTTAAGAATCCGGACTAGTAACAATGAGGATGTGGGTTCGATCCTTGGCCTCGCTCAGTGGGTTAGGAATCAAGGTGTTGTTGCAAACTTTGGCATAGATGGAAGATGCAGCTTGGATCCCATGTGGCTGTGGCTGTGGCCGGCATCTGCAGCTCCAATTCAACCTCTAGGCCGGGAACTTCCATATGCTGTGGGTGGAGCACTAAAAAGACAAAAAAAAAAAAAAGAAAGAAAGAAAAACTACACAGCAGGGCATTGACAGTGTGTTGTTAGCATATAGTATGTATTTATTAAGTGAACTGTTATGGATATTTCTAATGAGGGGGATGCAGTAACCAGAGGCTGCTAGGGAGGTACCCAGGATGTGGACCAATAGAAGTGTTCCTTAAGGAGTTCCTGTCGTGGGGAAGCGGAAACGAATCCGACTAGGAACCATGAGGTTGCGAGTTCGATCCCTGGCCTTGCGCAGTGGGTTAAGGATCCGGCGTTGCCGTGAGCTGTGGTGTAGGTTGCAGACGCGGCTCGGATCCCGCGTTGCTGTGGCTGTGGCTGTGGCGAAGGCCGGCGGCTACAGCTCCTGTTAGACCCCTAGCCTGGGAACCTCCATGTGCCGCAGATGCGGCCCTAAAAAGACCAAAAAAGAAAAAGAACTATTCCTTTAGCTGCTTTCATGTTTCCTGGTAAGCTGTAGTAGAGATGGACGTTCAGGAGGAACGTGCTATAGATGAGGAAAGAGAGTGTCCTGGAAACAGGGGAGAATGAGGTCCTCGGACCTTCACATGAACCAGAGATGCTCAAGTCCCCGGGGCCCCAGGAAGAATGGGAGACAGATCCCCGGTGGGACAGACACCGAGACCCCCCACGTCCAGGGTCCATGGGGAGTTCAAAGACAGCCGTCAGCAAATCCCTTTGATTTCCCAATTTCCCTCCTTTGGTTTTGGTTTCCATCTGGATTTGGGGAATCTCAGTGCGACAGACAAAGCGAAACTTGAGACCGCCCACGCTCTGCAGCTATTCTGGCCAGCCGCCAGGCTGCCTTCCCCAGGGCGTGGATCCTTCTGCCCTCCGCCTCTCTCCTCCTGGGGGCTTCCTAGTTCTCACTTAGTGAAAGCGCGGACAACGTGCCTGACCTTAGGAGCCGGGGGCTGGCAAGACTGCAGTGTAGACAGACGATATGTGGGGTGTGGACAGGGTAAGTTAGGTCTGGGAAAGAAAGGAAGCCGCTGCTGTGGAAGCCGGTCTCCATCGTCTATGATTCCCAAGGAATCTGGCTCGGGTGGAAGAACAGCTTGAGAATCACAAGCCCGGGGTATATTTTATAGCTCGGGTCTAGATTTAATTCAGAGATCACTGAGTCATAGAAACAATGGAGAGAGGCATTAAAAGAAAGAGGGGAAGTGCTTTCCAGCAGGTGCCTCAGCTCATCCGTGATGAGCCAGGACCGGAGAAGAGCCGTGGCCAAAGACTACCGTGCAAGTTCACGTTCAAGACAGAGGGGGGCAGAATCCAAATGTGGCAGCACAAAGGAGCACCTACACCGGGCCTTGGGTCCCCAGGGAAATTGGCTAAACACCTGAAAGGGATATTTGCCTAAGCCAGTGTGCTGACCCCGAATCTTGGGATAAAGCCTGGAAATGGGTGTTTTCAGAAGTAGTCCCGGTGGTTTCCATCCACTGCCACCTCAGAAGCCATGGCTCCAGGGCTAGAGCACGGCCATGGCTGGGTCAGCCGAGCCTCTTGGAAGGGAAATGGTTTGCACGTCTCAGCTGACAATTTAGCGCAGGGACACAGCCTAACGAGGAGGCTGAGGGGCGCCAGGCATCTGTGTTTGGCCCCTGGGCCCTGGTGGGAACTCTTGTCTATCAGAGCTCTTCAAAATGAAAAGCGATGGCTTTACGAAGGGAGTGCAAGCAGATTCTAGTGGAAGCTGTCCAGGTAGAGACAGACTAGCTCCCCACCCCCCACCCCCGCCTTTTGCCGTCCCCCACCTTCTGCTCAAGACTTGCCTAGTGCCAGGGGCGGGGCTTCTGAGTGCTCACACACACGGTGGGATCTTAGTTATCTCTATTCAAACTCGTTCATTGGAAGTTAAGGGGTTACTCTTTTTTTTTTTTTTTTTTTTTTTTGCATTTTAGGACTGCACCCATGCAGTCCCAGACTAGGAGTCAAATCGGAGCTGCAGCTGCCAGCCTATGCCACAGGCTCAACAAGGCAGAATCTGAGCCACATCTGTGACCTATGCCACAGCTCACGGCAATGCCGGATTCTTCACCCACTAAGCAAGGCCTGGGCTCGAACCCGCATCCTCAAGAATACTAGTTAGATTCATTTCTGCTTTGTCACAACAGGCACTCCCGTTAAGTAGTGACTCTTGATGGGCATTTGGAGATGGGATCTTGGGGGCAGAAGGACTACTGAACAGGACTACTGAACCCAGCATGAGGCTGAATGAAGATGTTAATTGCCCCCAGGACTGTGGGGGCCTTGTGGAGACTTGATGAAAACCCGTGTCTATGAATTCCCCTTGTGGTTCAGCAGGTTAAGAACCCAGCAGTGGGAGTTCTCCTCGTGGCTCAATGGGAAGGAACCAGACCAGTTTCCATGAGGACACAGGTTTGATCCCTGGTCCTTGCTCCATGGGTTAAGGATCAGGTGTTGCTGTGACCTGTGGTATAAGTCGCTGATGCGGCTTGGATCCCTCATGGCTGTGACTACGGCATAGGCCGGCAGTGTAGCTCCGATTGGATCCCCTAGCCTGGGAACTTCCATATGCCACCAGTGTGGCCCTAAAAAAAAAAAAGAGAGAACATGACACAATGTCCATGAGAAAGCAGGTTCCATCCTTGGCTTCATTCAGTGGGTTAAAGATCTGGTGTTGCCACAAGCCTCAATGTAGGCCGGCAGTTGCGACACCAATTTGACCCCTAGCCTAGAGACTGCAATATGCCAAGGTACAGTGCCACCCCCTTAAAAAAAAAAAAAAAAATCTAGGCAGACAATGGCTGAGTCAGAAGTGGGTTGGCCCCGAGTATAGATCTGGAGATCTGTCCCTTCCAGTCCTCCCGGGGCCAGTGCCCAAAGCAGTATCTGCCAGTAGACATGGCTCCTGGAACTGAGGGAACCGGGGAAGTACTGGACCCCAGTGCTGAAATGGCCCTGTCTGTCCTGAACCTTGACATGGAGACCCGCCAAAGCAAAAGGCCATTCACTGGGGGGGCATGACCCCCACTTCCTGAAATCGTGGCGGTTTATGGATCTGTCTCAGCCTCTCTGCTCCCCTGGCTGCTCTGCCTGATTTTTATAGAGTTGTGATCCTTTATTTTGCGGGAGGCAGAGAGTTGGCAGGATGAGCAGGAAGCCTTTCCCTTGGCAGGGTCAAGGTCAAGGAATGATGAAATCTGCAGAGGAAGCCGTAGGGTCCTAGAGAGGTTTCCTGGAAGAAAGAAAGGGAACCAGTGAGCCCGGACTGCACAAATCTTCCATTCTGTGCCAAGACTAATACGGCGGAGACAGGAAGAAGAGGTACAGACACGCCTGGTCTAAGAACAGGAAATGCTCTAAGCTGCATCATCTTAAAGGCTCCATCTCCTTTTCACTTAGAAGCCTTCTGTAGAGAAGCGAGGAAAAAAGGAAACTGGTCCTAAGAGAGCTGAGAACATCCCAAGCTTCTTCTGGGAGCATCCCCACAAGGAGCTGCGATTGCGACCAGAGGCTTAAAACACCCCTCCTTCCTAAACCCTGCTAACTCCCTTAGAACCCAGGAGGGTATTAAATTAGAGCCCAGGCTGAAGGAGGGAATCCCAGTCATAAAGCTCTTGGGTTTAGCATCAGAGGAGATCCGAGCTGCGTGGCCGATAAAGATCTTGGCATGCTGCGGTTTTCAAACCTCGGCTTGGCTGTCAGTCTTCCCCAAGTGAGATCAGAAGCAGAATCCCAATAATCAACCAGGGCAAGTGAAATGAGAAGCACTGATCAAGTTGAATTCCTCCCCCGCTGCTCCCAAGACCTGGCATGGGAGACAATTGGAACCACAGGAGTGAACGCAGTCCACATGGGAGTTCTACTTGCTGAAGATTGGCTCCCTCTAGTGGCCACTTGGTGCAGAGGCAAGGAATTGTGTACCGCAGGGCTTGGGGGAAAAACTGCATCAAATACTGGCTTGGAAGTAATTTAGGGATATTTGTCCAGCTACCCCTGCACTTACTCAACTTTGATTCTGACTAGGCTCCCTCTGCCCAAGCAGAAAGTTCCTCTGAAATTCTATGGGTGGGAGTTCTCCTTGTGGCTCAGCGGAAATGCATTTGACTAGTATCCATGAAGTCATAAGTTCGATCCCTGGCCTCGCTCTCTTAAGGATCCGGTATTGCCCTGATTTGTGGTGTAGGTCACAGATGTGGCTCTGAACTGGCATTGCTGTGTCTGTGAGGTAGGCCAGCTTCTAGAGCTCCAGTTCCACCCTTAGCCTGGGAACCTCCACATGCCAAGGTGGTGGCCCTTAAAAGACAAAAAAAAAAGGGAAACTCTGCGGATGATGCATGGGTGTGGAGGACAACACGGGGGCCATGGCCAGAGGGGACTGAAACCTCTCTCTTGTGGGTGTCAGATCCATAGGTCAAGGGCTATCGTCTTCAACTGCTGCAGCCCCTTTCCTCTAGGAACTTCCTCAAGGTGAAGGTCAGAGTGCCCCTGTCCCGAGACCAGGTAAAATGCCTGCTTCTGTCCACCAGATAAAAGTCCTGTGCATGTCAATGTGAGACGTAAAAATAGTGAAGAGTCAGAACCCGGACCTCAGTTTCTACTTCTAGAAACAGGGCTAGCACAACTTTCCAGGGTTAAAGGCACTGATGCACAGAAAGTGTTCTGAACAGTGACTCCTGCAAAGTTCTCAGTAAGTTGACTTTTAGGGGCTTCAGAGGAAGTTTGGCTGAGGACCTCTGGGAAGAGACTCAAAGTATAAGACAATCGAATTCTCATAATCCCTCCCCCCACCCCCCGCCCCGCCGCCAAATGACTCTTGGTTCCAAATTGAGATGCTGCAATGGGGACCGTATTTCAGGAATGTTATGAAAAATGAAACAGGAGGGGAGTTCCCACTGCAGCTCAGCAAGTTAATGACCCAGTGTTGTCTCTGTGAGGATGTGGATTCCATCCCTGGTCTCAATCAGTGGGTTAAGGATCCAGAGTTGCTGTGAGCTGTGGTGTAGGTCACAGATGTGGCTCGGATCTGGCATTGCTGCAGCTGTGGCCTAGGCCGGCAGCTGTGGCTCCATTTTGACCCCTAGCCTGGGAATTTCCATATGCTGTGCGTGCTGCCATAAAAAGAAAACAAAAATTTTAAAAAAGGAACCACCAGGAATAGGAGGGAGCCGCCCCAGATGCCATAGTGAGGATCAGAAGTTTTGAGAGCTCAGGGCCTCAGAAGAGTGTGGCTGACATGTTGTGGGAATGACAACCTCTGAGTGATGCTGGTGTCACACCTGGCGAGTGTTTGGCGATGCCAGGCTGCTATTTTCATCTGCAGCTTCCTTCTCCAGACTTCAGCTTTCTGCTACGTGGGGAACCCAGTGTGAAATGTTAACCCGATTTTTGTTCCAACCACCCACGTTGGGCAGCTGTTCTGTCTGGCTCAGTTGCCTTCTACAGCTAGGTCCTCTGTTTTTTTTTTTTTCTTCTAAAGATCTCTGTCTCGATGATCTTCCAATCGGCGCTCAGTCAATGCAGATTCAATTCATGTTCTCTCTTCTTGATGCCTGGGTAGTCCATGATCTGGAATAACTCCGATGGGGGCAAGGTGTGGATCCTCTGTCACGGTAATAGGTGTCCTGGCTTCTTATCTGGTCCCTAAAAAATAAGAATGATGAGGTAGAAGTGTAACCTGGGAATCCAGATTCCCAGCTGCATGTTTGTCTGTTTTTTTGTTTTTTTGTTTGCCATGCCCACAGCATGCAGAAGTTCCGGGCCCTAGACTGAACCCAGGCCACAGCAGCAACAATACCAGATCCTTAACCTGCTGGGCCACCAGGAAACATCCAGCTGTGTTTTATGTAGCTTGGACTCGGAATTCATATGAGACCACACATCTTCAGAGAAATGGAGATGGCTCACAAAAGGAATGGGGTGCTAGGAAGTGTTCCAGTTATAAAAGCAAATACCAAGTGCAGTATAACTCTAACTGGAAAGAAACCGTTAGTAAAAGAAAAAAGCGAGGAAGGAATCATTTGTGAAAAGCCAGTTAGAGTAAGCCAGTGGGCCAGGGCTGGGCATTACCGCGTGGAGACTGTTTTAAGTAGTGTTTATCTGTAATGCTGTTTCCTAATCATTAACTTCTGAGTTACACTTTGAGACTGAGGGGAAGCCTGGGAGGCTAAAGAAAAAGCCTTTTACTTCACAACAGAAGGACTCAGGGGCTCGTACATGGCTTCATGATTAGGATGCTGAGCGTGAGCGGGTTCCAGCAGGTCCAAATTTGGAGCCAGCGATCCTCCAGTTTACGCCGTACAACCAGGCAGGCTCTAGGGAACCCGGGAGACTCTAGGGGGACCCGTGATGGGGAAAGAAGTCCCTGAGCCCCGTGGTGTCTGTAGCCCGGAGGGAGAATGATAAAACAGGCCTCTGGGCTTCTGGACAAAGGCCATGTGCTCTAAAGAGGAGAACTGACATCTTCTGCAAAAAAAAAAAAAGTTCCCAGTGTGTCACTGGGCCCTGCAGAGACAAAGCCTGGCCGCAGGAATTCAGGTGAACTTGCAGCCAGCCCTGCTCACCACGAGCTGATTTCAGTCCAAGCCCCCAAGTTATAAAGCCAGGTGGGCCCAGTGGGTCTGCACTCCACTGTGAGACTGAAACAGGCCCTGGGGACAAGACACGAGCCCTTAGGCTCTTTCCAAAAGTGACCTCATTTATTTAACTCAAGAGGGCTCTCACTGCCGGAAATTCCAAGGGTTTTAGGAGCTCTGTGCTAGGAAAATATATTTATTATTATTCTTCATCATACCGCAGTGTTGATGAAAAATAATATACACAAGCTAAAAGTTGAGAGTTATGTTTTCTTTGGTGGACTTGAGCCCTGAGGCAACATCATAAGCAACCCTGAGAAAACTGCTCTGAGGAGGAGCTGGGATGTTCAGGAGTTGGACAGTGCGAACAGGAGGCTGGCGCTTGCCGTCCGCCTCTGCACGGATTGACTCATGAGCCGCTGCAGGTGCCGACCCTCAGCGCCCCCTGAAAGGAGCTGGGGGGCGGGGGGAGACCAGGAGGGAGGCGCTCTGTGCTCTGGGAAAACCGGCAGAACAGCTCTTCAAATAATTAGATAGTTTCAGGAGGTTTTATGAGCCCAGTTCTTGGCTCTTCTCAAATCTAGACGTCTGCTCCTCGTGACAGTAACCTTCACGAGACCAGCGGGGACCTTCTGCAAAACGTGTGCCTGGCTGCATGTACCTCCGCCGTCACCAAAATCACATGTACACTCACCTGCCCCTGGTCTATTTGGAGCGGTTTCTCAGAGCTCTCTAAAATGTTACCTCCTGGGCTATTGTCCTCTTTTTGCCCCAAATAAACTTAACTCAACTTTTAGGTTGTGCCTATTTTTATGTTTTATTTTTATCTTTTTTTTTTTTTTTTTTTTTGCATTTTATGGCTGCATCTGTGGCATATGGAGGTTCCTAGGCTAGGGATAGAATCGGAGCCACAGCTGCTGGCCACAGCCACAGCCACAGCAATGCGGGATCCTTAGCCCACTGAGCGAGGCCAGGGATCGAACCCGCATCCTCATGGATACGAGTCGGATTCGTTTCCGCTGCGCCACGACAGGAACTCCCATGTTGTGCATATTTTTTAAGTGGACAGCAATAAGGGGCAGCTAGTCTGAATGTCAAAAGATGATTGTTAATTAAAGAACACCAAACAGCTCAAGTTAAGAATTTAGCTCTTTTCTCTGTAAGGGAAGATGCAAGAAATTGGGCTCACGGAAATCATTCCTTTCATAGGTACCTCTGCTCTCTGGGGACAGCACCCTGTGTGTCCTGGGCTCTAGTCCTCAGTAAAGTCCCTGATTAAAACTGAAATTCACTGCTCTTACGCTGAGTGTGTTCTTTCAGTCAATACCTAAATCATCATCATCCTCATATTACGAATGGGAAAATCAAGACCCAAATAGCACAGAGAGAGACCAGTTCTGGGGATAAAATGGAAGCTAACTGCTTCCCAGGTAAGTGCTTTCTAGTGCCTCATGCCACCGATTATATTGCCTTGGGCCACAGACTCCCACGTGTAGTGGCCCGAGGGGACTTTGGTGTGAAGGGTGCCCCTTGGAGCTATGTATGCAGTGTAGCGACCCTGCTGGATGGAGCATAATGTCATGGGCCACTGGCCTTCCAGATTGGCCGCCTCAGACCACGGGAAGTTACACCCACAGGGCACCTGTGAACCTATTCTACCCTAAAGGACATGCTGGGTCTTCGTGTTCTGGGGTCACATGAACAACAGAAGTGCCAGCTGATTTCATACGCTGTCGGGGCTGCTGGCAGTTTAGTCTGCATCTCCCCCATTTGTTATGAATCAGCCTGCAGTCTCTATTCTTTGAGATTTGCTAGTTCTATCCTTTCCCTAAACCCAAGCTCCATGTTGGGAATTGCTGGTGGTGTGCCCTGGGCCTTTTAAAAAAAATTTTTTTTTTGTCTTTTTGCTTTTTCTAGGGCCGCACCCACAGCATATAGAGGTTCCCAGGCTAGGGGTCTAATCGGAGCCATAGCCGCCGGCCTACGCCACAGCCACAGCAAGGCTGGATCCAAGCTGCATCTGCAACCTACAGCACAGCTCACGGTAACGATGGATCCTTAACCCACTGAGCGATGCCAGGGATCAAACCCAAAACCTCATGGTTCCCAGTCAGATTCGTTAACCACTGAGCCATGACAGGAACTCCTAAAGTTTTTTTTTTTTTTAATTTTTTTTTATGGCCCGAAGGCAGTAACATCTCTTGGTTATCGTCAATATACACATGTTTGCCTTGTTTTGTGTAGGTAGATGCCATAGGGAACAAGGATCTTGAAGGCCAAAAGCTGAAAAAAATTGGAGGGTATGGATTAAGAATGTAGGAGCTGTCAGAGCATGTGCTGCCAAACCTCAATACTTCTGTGTTAGGATACGTTGGTCATGGAGCAAGTCAGATTGACACTAGATCACACACCAACCTCAAGAAAATTCCCGTGCAACAAGGTACACTGTAAAACAGCACATAATTCCCATCTTAGTGACACGTCTATTTAGGTTATTCCAGCTCCAAGAAACCCCAAGGCTTAGCTAATGGGATCTTTAAAGAGTCAAGTGCACCACTTCTTGGCACACCTATTTATTTTATGTATAAAAACTCTGATCCTGGAAACTATAACTACCTACAAAAATGGCAAAATATTACCACAAAATATTACCAATGGTCATTACGGGGAACATTTTAAATTAAACATGATCATTCATTTAGGAAGTGCCCTTGAAAATCGGGATTTGAATTAAACAAATAGAATGGGATATTCACTTTACCTGGTATACAGAAACCTCCAAAAAGTCTTAAAGATTCCAAAACAGCCTCACTGAAAGTTTCGTTGCAACAGAATAGCGTCCTGAAATAAACGCACACACCTACAGCCAATTCATCTTTGACAAAGATGCAAGAATATACAGTGGAGAAAAGAGACTCTTAAGCAAGAGGTGCTGGAAAAGCTGGACATGGCATGTAAATCAATGAAGTTATAACACTGTCTCACACCATATACAAAACAGATTCAAAATGGCTTAAAGAGTTAAAATAAGCCATGACACTATAAAAGCCCTAGAAGATAACATGTGGAGAACATTCTCTGACGTAAGTCTCTCCCAAGGCAAGAGAAGTAGAAGCAAAAATAAACAAATGGGACTTTATTGAACTTCTAAGTTTTCACAGCAAAGCAAACTATAAACAAAACTAAAAAACAGCCCATGCAATGAGAGAAAATATTTGCAAACAATATGGCTAGCAAGGGCTTAATCTCCCAAATACACAAACAGCGTATACAATGCAATAACAAAAAACTAAACAACTCAATCAAAAAATGGGCAGAAGACCTAAACAGACATTTCTCCAAAGAAGACATCCACATGGATGATAGCCATGTAAAAAGTTGCTCAACATTGCTAGGGAGGAAAGAAGGAGGAAAAGGAGGAAGGGAGGGAGAAAAGAAGAAAGGAAGAATGCTTGTCTTGTGGCATTCAGATTTCATACAATGAATAATGTCCCCTAAGCAGCTCTAGTTGCCGTGTTTGTAAATAGAATATCTTCTGAGATTAGTGGATTAATAAAAAAAGGAGGGGGGGGATAAAATGGGAGGTCGCAGGCCTGACTAAACTGGTGACCGGAGCTGAGCACTTCGGAAGGACTCTGGAACAAGATGGTAAACAAAGATCTGATGAATTATTGCACTCACAACTACAACATCTCCAAAGCCTCAAATGACACTTGGGCCTTGCATGTCCCATCCTGCCCGGGGTCCATCATTACAACGCCCACCCAAGAAGAAATGTCTCCTTTGCAATCAGCTGGGACACAGAAAAAGAACAATTGTCCTCAAAGTCCTATACAAATTCCTCAATATCCACCAGAATGTCCCCGACAGAAAGCCCCCATGTGGGCCTCTCCCAAAGCTGATGGCACTCTGAGGGGACCCGCTGGCAAACTACTGGCGGCAACATCCCTAACGGGCCCTGGGGACACGGAGCTGAAAATGAATGGAAAACTTGCCAAATTCCGGTAGATACTGGGCTGCACTCTGCACTGTAAATGCCACTCTCGGGAGTTCCCGTTGTGGCTCAGAGGTAATGAACCCAACTAGTATCAACGAGAGTGAAGGTTCGATCTCTGGCCTTCCTCAGTGGGATAAGGATCCAGTGTTGGAGTTCCCGTCGTGGCGCAGCGGAAACGAATCTGACCAGGAACCATGAGGTTGTGGGTTCGATCCCTGGCCTTGCTCAGTGGGTTAAGGATCCAGCATTGCAGTGAGCTGTGGTGTAGGTTGCAGACGCGACTTGGATGTGACGTGGCTGTGACTCTGGCGTAGACCAGCAGCTGCAGCTCTGATTAGACCCCTAGCCTGGGAACTTCCGTATGCCGCGGGTGCGGCCCTGAAAACCAAAAATATGAAAATAAAAATGAATTTTCTCAGTCCAGAAAAAATGAGGGAAGGGAATAGTTTTTAAAAATGAGACAGCAGCCCCAAATGGAGTCTCTTGTGCTAAACCCCACGTCAGCAAACCAAGAGGTTTTACCTCACCTAACTGCAGGTCAGCCCCCAGGAATGTGACCTTTAACGAGTCAATCTGGAATTATCTGGTCGGCCCTAGTGAGATAATCCCGCCCAAGAGGCCTTATGAAGGTGACTTCGCCTGAAGCAATGCATTCTTGGCTAATATTCTTTTTTTCTATCCCCTTTCCACATTTTTTTTTTTATGGCCATGCCTGCAGCATTCCATACTCGGAAATTCCCAGGCTAAGGGATCAAATTGCTGCAGGCCTACACTGCGACCCTAGCAAGGCCAGATCTGATCCTAGCTGCCACTGCAGTCTACACCGAAACTTGCGGCAATGCCTGATCCTTAACCCACTGAGCGAGGCCAGGGATCGAACCCACATCTTCGGGGACACTATGTCAGGTTCTTAACCTGATGAGCCACAACAGGAACTCCCCCTTCCCACACTTAAAAACCATCCCTTTTCTAAGGCTGGGGAGAGCTCCTTTCTGTTGCTAGATGGTCTACTGCCTGAATTGTTGTCATTTTTTATTTATTTTATTTTATTTTTTGTCACACCCGTCGCATGTGGGAGTTCCCTGACGAGGGATTGAACCCAAACCACAATAGGTTCAAATCCTTAACCACTAGGCCACCAAGAAACTCCAAGTTCTAGTATAAAGCCTTTTTAAGTACTGATGAAGTCTTAGTCTAAATAAACCTCTTGTGAAGGGTTATCCTAACATCCTCTGACTTCCGATGTCTGTATTTTCTGCGTATCCTGGGTTGGAGGATGAGCAGAGGAGTCAGGTCACATACAGGGACAATGCCACAGGCTGCTGCAGTGGGTCACGGCAGAGACTTTGGGCAAGTGTGAAGATGACCAGGAAAGGCGCGGTGGTGAGGGCCCTGCTGAATCAGTGACCGAAGGACCTGGGGTCTGGGAAACCTCTCCCGGGGACTGGAATTAGAGGGACTGGAAAGGTTTTTTCTAGTCCTGTTGATGCCGGAAAGATGTTACCGGAATCTGGTTCTTGTTCATGCAGCTGAAGAATGAACTTTGAGAATGCACAGGCGGCAAGCAAGTAAAATCTTTATTATAGGAAAGCAAATAGCTCCCAGGGCTGCTGAGAAGGAGGAGAAGAGCCCCCTCTTTATTGTCCTATAGGAGTTTTTATCCCTTAAAGATGGGGGGCCACCAACGTGGGGTCCAGAAAGATGTGGTTTTCTCCCATTGGCCTTGGCCGGGTACCTATATCCGTCTTTGGCCAATAGGGGTCTTAGGGGTGGAAATGTCCCTTAAGTTTTATGGTTTCTTTGCCTTCTCTTCCCTTAGACTTGGTCACCATTCCTTTTCTATCAGTGGAGGAGTGGGTTAGGGATTAAGGTCCGTGTGGGCGTGGACGCACTTCCTATAGAAAACAAGGCCCGTTGGGGACATCACTCTCTGGAGCCCTTAAGCCACAAATATCAATCAATAGCCATATCAAAAGAACGCATCGAAGCCCAGGCGCCTGAGACGGTATTCTGCCTCCCTGTCCGTGTCACCCTGAATCTCACTGAAGATCAGCAGCGCCGAAAGCTCGTATCTCGGGAACACAGTTCGTACCCCTACGGATAGGGGTGAAGTAGGAGAGATGCACGGGTGGTTGCGGGGGTCCCAGTGGGGGACCTTGGATGGAGAAGGGGGGCCCGGGGAGCTTTGCGAGGTCACTGTAGGTTGGTGACCGCTCAGGAGGGCCGTCGGAACCAGGCAGGCTTGCTTGACTAGTGGAGGCTTGAGATACGCCTCGGGTCGTTGGGCCGGGGGTGGGGTGAGGTCTGCATTCAGGTTCAGACCAAGGCCAGGAGTTTAAGGACTGCCCTTCTGCTGATTTGAATAAGCACCGTGAGCATCCTAGTATGACTTTATAGGGTCAAATTCTCTCTTACCGGATACCAAGGAGGAGTTACTGCTGGAAGAAAGAAGAAGCAGTCTTTTCCCATCCCCACTCCCCTTGGATTATAAAACTGTAGCCCACCGGATCCTCGGGGCAGAGCCTCCTGGCCTGCCTGCTTGTATCTCTCACAAGTTCCTTATCTTAATAAATCTATTTCTAGGCTGTCACTTTGTCCCTCACAGAATTCCTTCTGCCTTGAGGCATAAAGAACCTCAGTAAGTTCAGCCACCAGATGAGTGATTCTAATTTAAAAACCCTGGGTTCAAGTCCCAATCTGGGTTTAGGCTGGGTTCGAGTCCCGGCACACGGGTTCAAGTCCCAATCTGGGTTTAGGCTGGGTTCGAGTCCCGGCACACGGGTTCAAGTCCCAACCTGGGTTTAGGTTGGGTTCGAGTCCCAGCACACGGGTTCAAGTCCCAATCTGGGTTTAGGCTGGGTTCAAGTCCCAGCACACAAGTTCAAGTCCCAATCTGGGTTTTGGCTGGGTTCGAGTCCCGGCACATGTCAAGTTCCAGTCTGGGTTTTGGCTGGGTTCGAGTCCCAGCACACAAGTTCAAGTCCCAGTCTGGGTTTTGGCTGGGTTCGAGTCCCGGCACATGTCAAGTTCCAGTCTGGGTTTTGGCTGGGTTCGAGTCCCGGCACATGTCAAGTTCCAGTCTGGGTTTTGGCTGGGTTCGAGTCCCGGCACATGTCAAGTTCCAGTCTGGGTTTTGGCTGGGTTCAAGTCATAAACACTGTCGGTTTCACTATAACCACACCTCTCACCCCTGCCTCCCATCTCTCTCCCTCCCGGCTCAACGCGGGTTCCCCAAGAAAAATACAACTGCGGACTGTAATTAAAACAAACAAAACAACACTTTTCTGTATTCTTAAAATAACGTGTTTTTACTTAACATATTATGAGTCTCATCTTTGGTGCACAAGATCAGCCACCGTCCTCTTAAAAATACAAGACATTTTGTATCCTCGTCACGACCCTTACACGATTCTAGGGAGGAGAGAGAAACACTATTCGTACTTTGCAAGGGACTGAATCTCAGCTCACAAAGGGCAAGGGACCTGACTACATTTTAAAAATAACTAAAACTCACAGCAGATAAGTTTTAAAACATCAATAACTTAAATGCAATATATTTGTTAAGAGTTATTAAATAGGAGTTCCCACTGTGGCGCCATAGGATCGGTGGCATCTCTGCAACGCCAGGATGCATGTTTGATCCCCAGCCCCGCCCTGTGGGTTAAAGGATCCAGTGTGGCCACAGCTGCGGCGTAGGTCACAAATGTGGCTTGGATCTGATTCCTGGCCTGGGAATCTATATGCCACAGGACGGCCAATAAGAAAAAAAAAAATTAAATAAAAGTCGTTCCTTTTGGAATGAGGTTGAGATGATCTCAGAGTACATTTTGGGAAGACCAGGAAAATGAACCAAACATTCTGAGGCTCTGATTTGGCTTCAGAAGGTGAATATTGGAGTTGCCATCACGTCTCAGTGGAAATGAATCTGACTAGTATCCATGAAGACGCAGGTTCGATCCCTGTCCTGGCTCAGTGGGTTAAGCATCCAGCCTTGCCGTGAGCTGCAGTGTAGGTCAAAACTGTGGTGTAGGTCAAAACTGTGGCTCAGATCCTGCATTGCTGTGGCTGTGACGTAGGCTCCAACTGTAGCTCCAATTCGACCCCTATCCTGGGAACTTCCATATGCCTCAGGTGTGGCTCTAAGAAAAAAGATTAAAAAAAAAGTGACTATTTATGGCTTTAAAGTTTGGGGTTTTTGGTCCAGGTATTTCATGGCATCCTGGACCCAATTCTCTTGGGCGTCAGCACAGATCTTCTTGCCCCGTTTGGTGCTGAAGCTGTGGGAGAGAGGGAGAAGAATGATCAAGGATCCTCTTTGAAACTGTGTCTGTTTAACCTAAACCTTTCAGGACCCTCTGCCGTGGGACGAAGGGGTTGTCATGGGAGCGAAGGAAGAGAACAGGAAAGATGGGACTCTGAGGCTCAGTAAAGCTATTCCTGCTCTCGCCTGGAAGGGCTCGGTTCTTGAACTCTGCCCCCCCCACAAGAAAAATGAAATTTGGGGCTGGGAGTGGGTGAGCTTTGTCTACTTACAGCACAGCATTCTGGGGACATTTGCTGGCAGTGATTCTTTGGTAGCTCCGTAATCTCTGAATGGAGATCTTCCTTCTGGTCACAGTAAAGCAGCAAACGGTTGCGACAGAAGCTGAATTGGGGGAAGAAATAAGTAGAAAGAATGAGCGCTCTGATACGTAGGTAATGTTTGAATCTGCCTTTGTGAGGAAGGAAATTTAAGAGACGGCAAGGAAATGTGCGAGGCGGAGGCAGCATTCATCTGTGGCGGGTCCCCTACCTCTGCCTGATTTCATGTCCCCAGCTGCACAACAGGCACCCATTACTGTGGGCAAGGACAAGGAAAAACCTCAGTCAATGCAATAAGCTCTGACTTTGGCTTTATGAAGAGCTGTGTAGCTGCGTGATAGTTATAATACTGTTCACCAAAAATTCTCCATTCTCTGCTTTCTGGACACATAGTAGACTTGCATTTCTTTCCCTTTTCCTTCCTTCTTCCTTTCCTTCTTCCTTCCTTCCTTCCTTCCTTCCTTCCTTCCTTCCTTCCTCCCTCCCTCCCTTCGTTCTTTTCTTCATTTGTTATTTCTTTCTTGAAAGTAGACTATTTTTTTTGCAGAGCTGTGCCCACGGCATGTGGAAGTTCCCGGACCTGGGATAAAATCTGAGCTGCACCTGAAGCTTGTGCTGCAGCTGTGGGGACGCTGGATCTTTTAACCCACTGTGCTGGGCCAGGGATCGAACCTGTGATTCTTCAGCAACCCGAGCCACTGCAGGCAGATTCTTAACCCCCGGCACCACAGCGGGAACTCCAGACTTGCCTTTCTTAGTCACTTGTGGGTGATTGGAACCACTATCTCGTTTTGAACAGTAAGTGAGGAGACCAAGTAACAAGCGTTATTTCTAAGCCAGAGTTTGTCATTGCCAGTGCAAGGCCCCCAAGAACTTCCTTTTCCTTGGTGACAACAAGCAAAAGTGTTCCCAAGGGTGACTGCTCCAGCCACCCAGAACCCTCAGTGTATGAAGCAAGAACTCTAGCCAATACATTATAGATATTTAATACAAGTAAGAAATTGACCTTTGTTGTTGTTGCTGTTGTTTTCTTTTTAGGGTCACACCCGCAGCATATGGAGGTTCCCAGGCTAGGAGTTGAATTGGAGCTTCAGCCGCAGGCCTGTGCCACAGCCACAGCAACGCCAGATCCGAGCAGCATGTGCAAACTAGACCGCAGCTCATGGCAATGCCAGATCCTTTAATCCACTGAGCAAGGCCAGGAATGGATTCTACATCCTCGTGGATACTAGTCAGATCCTTAACCCACTGAGCCACGAGGGGAACTCTAATCTTTGTTGTTTTAAGCCACTGATAATTTAGAATCGTTTATCACAGCATGCATTCACTTATTCAGACTGATACACACAGTCATCTAAGCCATCAGAGGACGGACACATGAGTTATGATACACGCATATAGATATTTTTCCCCAACAGGGTCAAAATGCCATCTCAAGAGATTCCGCTGGGACCACATTCCCTTCCTCTAGCTACTCTTTCTGAAAACTGCCTTGGAGGCCAATAAAAATTCCGGGTACACAAGCGAAAGATTTTTCTTCTCTCTTCCACGGACAAAGATGCCCTCTGTGCCTGCAGTAAGAGGGGGGTCTTTCTTTTCTGTGCCTCCATCCCCAAATACGGGTCAAGGATGCTCACAGCCTCCCTCTTAAAACTCAAGTCAGGAAAGAACCTGCGGACTCTGGCCTCAGTGACTCGAGTTCCAAGTTCTGGCTCTTCCTCCGATTGTGAGTTCAGGGCTCTTCTTGTTCGCTTATGGGACCAGCTTTCCCATCTTTAAAATGAGAGGGTTTGCAGGGAGTCTGCAGATTCTTGCTAATCTGACAGTTCGGCAGTAAGTCAGCTTTAGAGAAGCTGTAGAGAAGTGGGGTGCTTACCTGGCTGAGCGAGCACCTGGGTGCTGAAGACGGCTGCGGTGAGCAGCAGACACAGAAGCACTGCTGAGACCTTCATGTTGGATGGGGAGGTGGCCAGCTTCACTGTGAGACCTCCTGTCTCCTGGGTTTGTCTCAGCCTCTCTGCAGCTCTGGCTGCTCTGCCTGCCTTTTAAAGACAGACAACCCAGGATGTGGGAGGTTCCAGGGAAGCCTTTGTCCTGAGCTGTTAGAAACACGCTGTGACCAAGGCAGGTCCGGAATTGCTGGTCCAGATCCCAGCAAGTTAACAGGACCTAAGAGGCAAAAATGGGGGAGGGGACTTGATACATTTTTGGTTGGTCATGTTTTGTTTCTGTGGAATAACTGAGCACAGATGGTGTTGCCAGAGGATCATTTTTTTTTCTGGTTTTTTTTTTTTTGCCTTTTTCTAAGCTGCACCCGCGGCATATGGAGGTTCCCAGGCTAGGGGTCTAACAGGAGCTGTAGCCGCCAGCCTGTGTCACAGCCACAGCAACGCAGGATCAGAGCCGCGTCTGCGACCTACACCACAGCTCACGGCAACGCTGGATCCTTAACCCACTGAGCAAGGCCAGGGATCGAACCCGCAACCTCATGGTTCCTAGTCGGATTCGTTAACCACTGAGCCAGGACGGGAACTCCTTTTTCTTTTTTTTGGTCACCCCGAGGTATGGACCCTGCGTCCCGGAGCTCCAGAGCACCACTGATTCCATTTTGCCACAGCGGGAACTCCAAGAGGGTCAATTTTACAAGCTCTGCTTTCTCTGTAATGAACCACCAGAAGGGGTCGGGGAGGCCGGGCGGATGTGGAGGGGACAATCAGGGAGACCGGGGCCATGACGAGATAAGGAGATTCAAATACCTTCCCTGGTCAATGTCTTTAGGATTTTGGATGCAAGCAGGGGGCCCTAAAACTGCTGCAAGCCTCCCATCCAAATGCGGAGAGATCTCAGCAGCTCTGAACACTGCTAGGTCTCTGGGAACCCAGAAATTATGACCTATGAGAACCTCACCCCATCATTCAATCTGGTAGTTAGAGAATCTTAGTGTCTTGGGACTTCAAGCTAATAGGACATCAAGCTCAGTGGTTCCTGTAGTTCCCGTTGTGGCACAGCAGAAACAAATCCGACTAGGAACCATGAGGTGGCGGGTTCGATCCTTGGCCTTGCTCGGTGGGTTAAGGATCCAGCGTTGCCGTGAGCTGTGGTGTAGGTTGCATATGCGGCTCGGATCTGGCGTGGCTGTGGCTGTGGCGTAGGCCGGCAGCTGTAGCTCCAATTAGACCCCTAGGTTGGGAACCTCCATAGGCCGCAGGTCCGGCCCTAAAAAGCAAAAAAAAAAAAAAAAAAAAAAAAAACCCAAAAAACATTCAGTTGTTCCCGTTGATCTTGACATTCTAAGCATTCCTTCCTCAGCCTGGTTGAGGAATATTTGACAAATAAAGATTGTATATATTTAAGGTGTACGGTGTGAGGGTTTGACATTCATATGCATTATGAAATAATTACCGCCATCTAGTTAAGCGACACATCCATCCATCACCTCCATCGTCATGCCACATCATCCATCACCTCCATCATCACACATAGTGCTTCCCCCGCCCCCCGGCATGAACACTGAAGATCTGCTCTCTTAGCAGATCTCAAGTATACAGCAGGGTATTTTTAACCACAGTCACCTTGCTGTACCTTAGATTCCCAGAGCTAATTTATCTTATAGCCGAAAGTTTGTACACTTTGACATCCTGCAGAAACAGGATGGCTTTTGTCAGAAAGACAAGACAGAGTAAGTGCTGGCGATGATGTGGAGAAGAGGGAACCCCTGTACTCTCTTGGTGGGAGTGTAAACGGGTTCAACCCCGATGGGAAATGGTTTGGAGGGTTCTGCGCATTTCTCAGTTCTTTGGCAGGTAAAGCCTTTTTCCAAATGGAATCAAATAGCCAAATCCTATTCATCAAATCCACCGTGATGAGCCAGGTCTATCTGAAATGGAATGTGTGATCCCCATGGCGGCTCACCCATGGGTTCGAGGAAAGCATTTGGAAAACCAGTGACTTAGTTCATCCTCACTCTCTGAGCACACGCTGTAGACAAGATGCCCAATGGCAAAAATATCAAAGAGAAAGAGGACACAAGCACCCACATGCGTCTTCTCTGGCACAACACTAGGCCCCCTGGTAGGACTTGGTATGAGGGCAGAGTGTCACTCCCGGGCTCCTTAATAAGGGCCTTGATTAAAGTCTCTAGGAGTTCCTGTTGTGGCGCAGTGGTTAACGAATCCGACTAGGAACCATGAGGTTGCGGGTTCGATCCCTGCCCTTGCTCAGTGGGTTAA
>PVHT020001178.1:1729338-1750819 GCA_004024745.2 Catagonus wagneri | reverse complement strand
TTTTTTTTTTCTTTTTAGGGCTGTATGTGCAGCATGTGGAGGTTCCCAGGCTAGGGGTCCAATCGGAGCTACAGCTGCCGGCCTACACCGCAGCCACAGCAACACCAGCTCCGAGCCTCGTCTGAGACCTACACCACAGCTCATGGCAAAGCCAGATCCTTAACCCACCGACCGATGCCAGGGATCAAAACCCCATCCTCATGGATCCTAGTTGGGCTTGTTACCGCTGAGCCACGATGGAAACTCCTCACATATCAAAATGATTGACTGGTACAGATTGCACAGAGAGGTGTGTTTAGGACTCAGAAGTCTTGCGCTGCATGAATAGAAGACACAGATGTGGCTGAATGGCCATGTCCTCCACGGGCACAGGACTAAGAGAGTCCCCCTCCTGGCCTCTAAGTCCTCTAAGACTCCATCTAGAGTGATGGATCTACGATGAACTATAAGGAGACCAGGTAGGGACCAGGAAGTCTGCATCTTCCTTGTTCTTTCCTACTCAGCTCCAGATGAGGTGGTCTAGAGTGAACTCTGGAATCGGGATCCCAAGTTTTGACGATGGCCCTTCCACGCCCGAGCTTCGATACCGTGGACAACCTGCTGGGTTAAGATGGCGCTAACAATCATGGCGACCTTAGAGGACTGTTGTGTGAATCGAATGAATTAATAGCTCTAAAAGGTGCTCAGAAGAGTGATCACTGTAGATACTCAGAAAGCAGATATTCGTACATTTGCTGTTGGGAAAAGGAATAGATGTTTTTGGCCAGGTGATGCTGAAAAAGAATTCTGAGTCTGTAGGGCTTCCTTTACATCTTCCGAATTTTCCCCACTGCTTCCAAGAAAAAGATGTTATACTCCAGAGAGATTCCAGGAATGCCTGACTATGCACACAGGAGGATGTGAGGTCTCTCAAGCTGTGTCAATATCACCAGACTAGAATGCTCTTGACCTCCAAGGTGTTTGGCTTATGGGCTTGGGCAATTACGTTCACTTAGCAGGAATGATTTCAAAACTCCGTTGGGTGTTTTGAGGGCCTTCTCATCAAGTGCCTTTTCCTTTTTTTGTTTTTTTTTTTGTTTGTTTGTTCGGTTCCCTTCAAAGCTTTGGATTTCCTCTGGATCTGAGAAAACTCAGTGGAAATGTACAAATGAAATCATTAAAAAATCTAAACTCATTGGCTGTTTTGTCCAGCTGCCAGGCTGTGTCTTACAACTGGGAGCAATTTGCACCGACAGTTTTGTCTCTCTTCCTTGGAAATTTATCAGTCAGTGGTAACCCGAGGGATAGATGAGGTCACTGGCCTCTGGCCCTGCACCCGATACATGCAGGGTCTTGGAAATGACTCTGAGCAATGGGCAGACTGTGAAAAAGCAAAATCTAAATTGATAACCCACCCCCCCAAAAAGAAGAAGCAAAATCTTAGCTTCCTAAGTGTTTTTCCAAAGAATGATCAATGATCAGCAGACAAGGATCCCTGGAATCAGGAAGCTTGGTTTTATTTTGCAGCTCTGCTCAAGATTTCTTCTAACAATGCAAAGTTATACACATGGAATTGAAAAAGACAGTAACGTTCATTTTATTCCAGTCTTTTCTTAAAAAAAAAAAACAAAAAACAGAGACCCGAGGCTTGGGGACCAGTAACAAAATCCTTAAGGTAACGTGGTCCGTTTTACGCTGAACTGATTCTAGAACTTCTGTTTCTTGATTCCCTGTCCTATGAAAATATTGCCACATTGAAGCCCTTGGACCTGGGTTTCCCTTATGCAAAACAGGACCAAGGGGGGTCTGCTACCTCTATCTCTCAAGGACCACTGAGACCATGTGTGCAGTTTCTCGTTACCTTTGGAGGAAAAGTATCCCCCAGTATATGTTGGTATAACATTTTTAACATGTTGGGAGTTCTCGTTGTGGCTCAGCAGAAATGAACCCAATTAGTATCCATGAAGACGCTGGTTGAATCCCTGGCCTCGCTCCGTGGGTTAAGGATCCGGCGTTGCCGTGAGCTGTGGTGTAGGTGGCAGACGTGGCTCAGATCCTATGTTGCTGGGGTATAAGCCAGCAGCTGCAGCTCTGATTCGACCCCTAGCCTGGAAACTTCCATATGCCGCAGGTGCAGCCTAAAAAAAAAAATAGCCTGTCTAGCAAATAGCATGTTCTCAATAAAAACGCCTGCTCTCATCATCTACACAAGCCACCGTATTTTCTCATTTCACGTGGGTCGACTCACTGAATCCCCCAACAAATCCCAGGAGAATGGAAGAAGCCCTCCCACCCTGGAAATGCGGCCGCTCAAAGTTGGACAACAAGAGACAACTTTCTCTGAGAAACAAGTGCCTGCGAAGATTAACTGCCTAGAAAGATCAGCTGCCCGCTATGCATCGGTTCCTGCTGTTCCCCTTACCTGATCGTGAGACTCAGCCCCGACCACCTTCTCCCGCTCTTCCAATTTTTCCCTTCCCCATCATCTTCCCTGCTCCAATCACTCGGCCCCGGGACTCCACCCCCCCTTGCCCACATCCCCAAATTATGTAACCTTCCTTTTCTGGTCCCTGCCACAAGTTCCCGCCATAGTCCCTCGTCTCAGATTCCCACCCTGACCCTTTATGAGACTAACTTCTTACAGTCGGTGCTGGCACCACCTTGAGCTCAGCCCCTCTATTGCAGGCGCCTTCATCCATCTCTCTTGCTTTACTGACTTGGCCTGGTGTGTGGCCTCCTTCGGCGAACCCAGCGCTCAGGAAGTAGGTATCCTGATGAAGTCTGTTTCAAAAACGAGAAAGCTGAGGCCTCGGGACTTTCACTGTCTTCTTCTCCTTCTTCTGTGAAGCTATTTGTAAAAGGGAAGCCTGCTTCTCAGAGTTGCCCTGAGGAGAAAAAATAAAACGTTTCTTTACAAGGCCTTATATTTAACAGTCTTTTATTTAAAAGACTTTCATCTTTTGTTACACTATCTCATATAATCCTCTTGGAGCGATCAGTTTATTTATTTATTTTTTTGTCTTTTTGCCTTATCTAGGGCCGCACCTGCAGCATGTGGAGGTTCCCAGGCTAGGGGTCTAACAGGAGCTGTAGCCGCCGGCCTTCACCACAGCCACAGCAACGCGGGATCCGAGCCGCGTCTGCGACCTACACCACAGCTCACGGCAACGCCGGATCCTTAACCCACTGAGCAAGGCCAGGGGTCGAACCCGCAACCGCATGGTTCCTACTCGGATTCGTTAACCACTGAGCCACGATGGGAACTCCATGGAGCAATCAGTTTCAATCATTTGTCCAAAGCGTAAAACGCAGGCACAGAATGCTGACAGTATCTCCCCGAGCCACTGGCCTCGGTGAAGCTAGCCTAGGCTTCAATGGCCACAACCCTGAAAATCTCTGTAGCTTATGGTGACAGGTATTTATTATCTGTTTATGTCAAGGCCTGATATCAGTCAGGCTGCCTTGCCAAAGGTGCTTTCTTCTGAAGAGTGACTCAAAGATCCAGCCACCATCTGGAAAGCGTGGCCTCCAAATTCACTGAGGCAAGGAGGGAGACAGAATTGAGAGACGATGTGGGATCTTTGTTTTCTTTTTTTAGAGCTGCACCCACGGCATATAGAAATTCCTAGGCTAGGGGTGGAATAGGAGCTGTAGCCGCCAGCCTACGTCACAGCCACTGCAATGCAGGATCCGAGCCACGTCTGTGACCTACACCACGGCGCACAGCAACGCCAGATCCCTAACCCACTGAGCGAGGTCAGGGCTCTAACCTGAATCCTCTTGGATACTGGTTGAATTCTCAACCCACTGAGCCAAAGAGAGGACTCCTTTAGTTTCTCGAATTCAGTTTTTCTATTTAAAGCTTTCTGGGATTGGGTTAGATAGTTTAGGCATCTCCCACTCAGTCTGATGATAACCCCGCCCACTGGCCAGGGGAAGAACTCGGGACCGAGGGCTGATTGTGGAGGGTCGTGCTCCGCTGACATCACAGCTTCGCGGGACAGTGGCTGCTGCTGTGTCGTTCGTAGCCCTCCAGCTTGCGTAGCAGCAGGTGGCTGGAGGGTGAATTCCCTCTGCAAGGAAACAACGAAAGAAAGGCTCTTAAGGGTTTGGTCTGCGTCTTTCTGCATATCGAGTAGAGAACCGTAGACGGGGGAATCCAAGAAAAGGGAAGCTGCCCATCCTAAACCCAGGGACTCCACCCTGGGAGGTGCTCCTTAAACCCCCGGGCTCACCTGCGCAGTCACTAAATGAGAGAGGAGGAGGGACTGATGGCAGCTCTGGGTTGACACGCTTGAAGGAGCTAATAGAATTTTACAATTCCTTAGGGCAAGGGCACCTCAGCGATGGGTCCCCTGTTAGGCTCTGGTCAATCTATGTCCAGTCATGAGTTTCCCTGTCTCTGCAGCTGTGTCTTTGGAGCCCAGAGTCTGGGAGTCCTCCTCTGCCTTCCACCATATCTGGCAATACACTGCCAGAGACGCCCCTCCCCGATACCCCCGCCCCCCAACACTGATAAAAGGAGTCATGGCAGTAACTGGAAGGTACCGGATTTGGGGTCCACAGCTGGGATTCTCCTCCAGGCTCTGGCCAGGAGTCGCTGTGTGATCAGGCTCATTCCGGATCCTTTTCTGACATGCCTGAGCTTATAAAAACAGGTGTTAAAGGGAGAGTGCAGGTAGCCGCCTGCTCTGATGGCCCATTTTGACCCAGAGATGGGGTGATTGCTTCAAAAGGGAGGAGAGGAGTTCCCTTTGTAGCTCAGAGGGTTAAGAATCCGACTAGTGTCCATGAGGACACAGGTTCGATCCCTGGCCTCGCTCAGTGGGTTAAGGATCTGGCATTGCCGTGAGCTCTGGTGTAGCTCGGATCCCACGTTGCTATGTGGCAGTGGTGCAGGCCGGCAGCTGCAGCTCCAATTCCACCCCTAGCCTGTGAACTTCCATATGCCGCGGGTGCATCCTAAAAAGCAAAAAAAAAAAAAAAAGGAGAGGTGGGCTTACCTGGCAGAGCAATCACCCGGGTACTGAAGGCGGCTGCTGAGAGCAGCAGACAGAGAGGCCTGCAGGGCCCCTCACACTGGAGGGTGAGGACCTGAGCTTCACCTTGGCCGCTGCTGGTTTCTGAGTTGCTCTCAGCCTCTCTGCTCCTCTGGTGGCTCTTCCTTCCTTTTAGAAGGAACGGACAAGAAGAGGGGGAAAGTCAGTGGGTAGGAGGCCCTTTCTCTCCTAAGTGAATCGCAGGATGGAGTAGTAAGTCTGCTAAGTCATCTCCCTGCCCTGGGGAGGACAGCGTGAGCTGATGCTGGCCTGAGATCAGGAGATTGGTAGTGGCAGGTGAGGGGGCGGCTACGCCCAGGCAGACCACAGGCGCGACCCAAGGCTGTTATTAAGTGTTCTTCTTCTTCTTTCCTTTTTTTTAGGGCCACGCCTGGGCATATGGAAGTTCCCAGGCTAGGGGTCGAATCAGGGTCCGAACTGCGTCTGTGACCTACACCACAGCTCAAGCCAATGCCGGTTCCTTAACCCACTGAGCGAGGCCAGGGATTTAACAAGAGTCCTCGTGGATACTAGTGGGATTTGTTAGCACTGAGCCAGAGGGGGAGCTCCCGTGGTTAAAAGGTCTGGTATCGCACAGCTGCGGCTCAGATTCAGTCCCTGGCCTAGCAACTTCCAAATGCCATGGGGGCAGCCATAACAAAACAAAACAGAACAAAAGAAAACAAACACCTCTACTCGCTTATTCACCTTTTATGTTTGTGATATTACGATTAACTTTTTTTTTTCTTTTTTGGTTGCACCTGCAGCATACGAAAATTCCCGGGCCAGGGACCGAATATAAGCCACAGTTGTGACCTATGTTGCAGCAGTGGCACCACCAGATCTGCACAGGGACCCAAGCCACTACAGTTGGATTCTTTTTTTTTTTTTTTTGTCTTTTTGCCTTATCTAGGGCCACACCCATGGCATATGGAGGTTCCCAGGCTGGGGGTCTAACAGGAGCTGTAGCTGCCGGCCTTCGCCACAGCCACAGCAATGCGGGATCCGAGCCACATCTGCGACCTACACCACAGCTCACCGCAACGCCGGATCCTTAACCCACTGAACAAGGTCAGGGATCGAACCCACAACCTCATGGTTCCTAGTCGGATTCGCTAACCACTGAGCCACGACGGGAACTCCTGCAATTGGATTCTTAACACACTGAACCACAGCGCAAACTCCACAATTTATTTCTTCTTATATTGTGTAACCATTAACAAATTATCGAAGGTATATTTATTTTTAAATACTTTTGTCCTTTAACTTTTATATTAGACTTAAATGCTTAATATATACTACCATATCACAGTATTAGAGTATTTTGAATTTGCCTATATGTTTACCTTTACCAGTGTGTTGTGTATTTTCAGATGTTTTCATATAACAATTAGGGTCCTTTCATTTCAGCTCGGAGAACTCCTTTCAGTGTTTCTTGAAAGGAAGGTCTAGGGGTGATAAACTCCCTCGGTTTTTGTTTATCTGGGGAAATCTTTATCTTTTCTTCATTTCTGGAGGACAGTTTTGCCAGGCAGAGTGTAAGATTTTGGCTGAGGACTCCCTGACAGCCTCTTGGGAGTTGCCTTTTTTAAGCTGCAAGCTGCTGCTTTTAAGTTTCCTCCGTTGTCTTTGATTTTTTTTTTTTTTTTTTGTCTTTTTGCCTTTTTATGTAGAGCCGCAGTCGCAGCATATGGAGGTTCCCAGGCTAGGGGTCTAACAGGAGCTGCAGCCGCCAGCCTACGCCACAGCCACAGCCACAGCAACACGGGATCCGAGCCGCGTCTGCAACCTACACCACAGCTCACGGCAACGCCAGATCCTTAACTCACTGAGCAAGGCCAGGGATCGAACACGCAATCTCATGGTTCCTAGTCGGATTCGTTAACCACTGAGCCACGAAGGGTACTCCCCTTGTCTTTGATTTTTGACAGTTTTATTGTAATCTGCCTTGGAGAAGATCTCTTTGAGTTTGTTTGGGAACCTGTGAACTTCCTGAACTTGAACATCCAAATCTTTCCAGATTTGTGAGGGTCTCAGCCATTACTCCTTTTTTTTTTTTTTTTTTTTTTTTGTGGCCACACCCGTGGCATGTGGAAGTTCTTAGGGGTCAAACTCACACCACAACAGCGGCCCAAGCCCCTTCAGTGACAACGCTGGATCCTTAATCCACCACAGGAGAGTTCCATTACTTCTTTCAATGAGCATTCTGTGCTCTCTTCTTCTGGGACTCTGACAACCCACAGACTGTTCCTTTCCACGGTATTCCATAGCTCACAAAGATTTTCTTCACACTTTTTAATTCTTTTTTTTTTCTTTGTTCTCCTCTGATTAATAATTTTGAAGGTCTTGTCTTCCATACACAAATTCTTCTTCTTGGTCCTTGCTGCTGTTGATGATATCTGTCGGATTTTTCATTTCATTCGTTCATTTTCATTCAATTTTTTAAAAATGTCTTTCTCTTTAACTTTTCATTTTGTTCATTTTTTTTACCTCATTTTGTTGAATTGTCTTTCTCTGTGTTATCATATTTCATTGAACTTTCTTTTAAAAAACCACTTTAAGGAGTTCCTGTCGTGGTTCATTGGTTAACAAATCCGACTGGGAACAATGAGGTTGCAGGTTCGATCCCTGGCCTTGGTCAGTGGGTTAAGGATCCGGCATTGCTGTGAGCTATAGTGTAGGTCGCAGATGTGGCTCGGATCCCGTGTTGCTGTGGCTGTGGTGTAGGCCAGCGGCTACAGCTCTGATTAGACCCCTAGCATGGGAACCTCCATATGCCATGAGTGCAGCCCTAGAGAAGACAAAAAAAAAAAAAAAAAAACACTTTAAGTTCTTTTTCAGGTATATAGAGTTCCCGCTGTGGCTCAGAGGAAATGAATCTGACAAGCATCCATGAGGATGCAGATTTGATCCCTGGCCTCGCCGGTTAAGGATCCGGCGTTGCCGTGAGCTGTGGTATAGGCTGCAGACGTAGCTCGGATCTGGAGTTGCTGTGGCTGTGGTGTAGGCTGGCGGTACAGGTCTGATTCAACCCCTAGCCTGGGAACCTCCATATGCCGCAGGTGCAGGCCTAAAAAGACAACAACAACAAATTTCTTTTTCAGGTATAGATCTCCATGTCTTGGAGTCAGTTACTGGAAGATTATTGTGGTCCTTTTGACGGTGGCATGTTTCCTTGATTTTTCATGTTCCTGAAGTCTTGTATCACTTTCTTGGAATTTGAAGTGGGAATCACTGCCTCCAGTCTTTACTAAGTGACTCTGGGAGAAATAACGTCTGTCAGCCCTGCTAGGGGCTTTTTTTTTTCTTTTTCTTTTTTAGGGTCGCACCTGCGGCACATGGAGGTTCCCAGCCTAGTGAATGAATTGGGACTACAGCTGCTGGCCCATGCCACAGCCACAGCAACGCAGGATCGTAGCCACATCTGCGACCTACACCACAGCTCAGCCAATGCTGGATTCCTAACCCACAGAACAAGGCCAGGCATTGAATCCATGTCCTCACGGATACTAGTCGGGTTGTTTAATACTGAGCCACAGTGGGAACTCCCCTTCTAGGGATTTTTGAGGCTCTCTCAGAATTTGTAAAAATATGCTTGTTGCATGCATATTTAAAGGCTCCCTCTTGTGGCAGAATTCTTACTTGCATGGCTTCTCTGGATCTTGCCAACACCTGGCTGACAGTCTCTCTCATTTTCTCAGGGCCGGAGCTAAAGCTCACATCGGTCTCTCTTTGATCCACAGATGCAGGCCAGTTTTCTGCGCGTGCTCACTAGCTGTCTGCCAAAGCTTGCTCCTGCCATTGTCAGGGACACTCACAGGGAGCCAGCCACAGGTTGGGTATATGTAGGGGTGAGGCTCATGGAGTATTAGGGTGCTCGTGGCAGGGGAGGGGGGGATCGGCAGCTGAGATCTTGCAGGCTTCTCGGACCGTGGTACCAGACCCTGCATCCCTTGAGTGCCCTTCCAGAAGTTCTGTCTGCTGCTCGCCCCGCTTCTCCTTGCCCCCTAAGCATGCGGTCTAGGGCTTGGTACTCTGTGTGGGGGAGAAGGAGAGCCACGAGACATAGCTGGGGAGCTGGGGGAGTTCACACCCACACTCTCACCCCACCACCCCCATCCCAGGAGAAATCACAGGTCAGGTAGGTCTCTCCTGGCACTGAGCTCTGCTGCTTTGGGGGAGGCGTGATGCAGGCAACATCAAACTCCTCCTCTGATCTGCTCCTCTGCACCCAAACTTGAAGTTTTTGCCCTCATTGCGCGGGATGCTGAAGTTTCTCCACTGCGAACCTGGATTTCCACAAAGGCTCTCTCATCTCAATAGTGTCTTCCTAAGACCCTGCCCTCCAGGGGGCTCCCAGACCACAGACAGCAGCTGGTGGCAACTGACGGGCCACTGCAGATTTCACAGCAGGCCTGAGATCTGCACGCTTTTGATGTGATGAAATGGGTGGGCAAGACTCTTTCCAGGTCCCTTGGCAGATGGTGCTGGATCTCACGGTTCCAAAAAGGCAGCTTTCGGAGTTGCCGTCATGGCTCAGCTGTTTGTGAAACCGATGAGCATCCATGAAGATGTGGGTTCGGTCCCTGGCCTTGCTCAGTGGGTTGAGGATCTGGTGTTGCCATGAGCTGTGGTGTAGGTCACAGACGTGTTTTGGATCCATTGTTGCTGTGGCTGTGGTGTAGGCCACCGGCTACAGCTCTGATTGGACCCCTAGCCTGGGAACTTCCATATGCCTTGGGTGTGGCCCTAAAAACCAAAAAAAAAAAAAAAAAGTCACCTTTGTCCATGGATAGATGCAAAATTATTAGTGGATGGGGGGATATGAGCAAGGGACATCTTATATGACCATCTTACTGCCTTCACTCTTCTCTCCATCACTCTTTTTGTGTGCTATATAATTTCTAGCATATCGTTTTATTTCCTTTTTTCTTTATTATATATTTTGAGTTAGTTTCTTAGTGGTCACTCTGAAGATTACCATTACTATTGTAATTTATGACAACCGAGTTCAAGTCAATACCCTCTTTCATTAATTTTTAAAATTTTTATTTAAGCACAGTTGTGGTGGTGCTAATTTCTGTTGCATAGCAACATGGCTTAGTTATCCACAGATACACATTGCTGTTAAGAAATGGTCCTTTCTAATGGTTTATTCCGGGAGATTGGATATAGTTCCCCGTGCTATGCGGTAGGACGTTGCTGTTTATCCAGTCTACATGTAATATTTGCTCCTCAAACTCTCCATCCGCTCCTCTCCCTCCCCCCTCCCCCTTGGCAATCATAAGTCCGTTCTTGTCTATGGGTTTGTGTCTGTTTTGTAGATAGGTTCATTTGCACCATATTTTAGATTCTGTGTGTAAGTGATATCATGTGTTATTCATCTTTCTCTGTCTGACTTACTTCACTTAGTAGATCATCTCTAGTTGCATCCATGTTGCCGCCAGTGGCATTATTCTATTGTTTCCATGGCTGAGTAGTATTCCACTGTGTATATGTACCCCATCTCCTTCATCCATGTATCTGTTGACGGACATTTAAGTTGTTTCCAAGTCACGGCTATTGTAAATAATGTTGCAATGAACGTTGGGGCACATGTATCCCTCTGAACCATGGTTTTTGTCTGAGTATATGCCATCTTAATTTCAACAGTATATGAAAACTTTGATCCTATACAGCTCCACCCCTCCCCCACCCTAAAGCAGCTATGAACGGAGGAAGGGGGCCGTGACCAAAGGGGTGTAGAAAGTCTCTGGCAGTTGGAAAAGATAAGAAAACAGATTCTTTCCCAACGCGCCCAGAAAGAATGCAGCCCTATAGACCCATTTTAAACTTCTTTTTTTTTTTTTGCCTTATCTAGGGCCGCACCCACAGCATATGGAGGTTCCCAGGCTAGGGGTCTAATCGGAGCAGTAGCCACCGGCCTTCACCACAGCCACAGCAACGCGGGATCTGAGCTGCGTCTGCAACCTCACCACAGCTCATGGCAATGCCGGATCCTCAACCCAATGAGCGAGGCCAGGGATTGAACCTGCAGCCTTATGGTTCCTAGTCGGATTCGTTAACCACTGAGCCATGACGAGAACTCCGCATTTTAAACTTCTGATCTCCAGCTCTAAGATCATATATTTGTATTGTTTTAAGACATTAAGTGTATGATAATTGGTTACAGTGGCGATAAGAAACATACAGATTTTGGCACCTGAAAGAGGAGTGCTGATATAAAAAATACTAAAAAATATAGAAGTGGCTTTGGAATGGGGTAAGAAGAACAGGTTGCAAGAATCTTGAGCATGGGGAGTTCCCGTCGTGGCTCAGCGGTTAACAAACACGACTAGGATCCATGAGGATGGGGGTTCGACCCCTGGCCTCGCTCAGTGGGTCAAGGATCCAGTGTTGCTATGAACTGTGGTGTAGGTTGCAGAGGAGGCTCGGATCCTGCATTGCTGTGGCTGTGGTGTAGGCTGACTGCTGTAGCTCAAGTTCGATCCCTAGCCTGGAAACTTCCATATGCCGAGAGTGCGGCCCTAAAAAAGTGGGGGGAAAAAAAAGGAATGATGTAAAATGCCTAGGTTTCCTGGAAAAGACTGTTGGCAGTGGCAAGAAATGAACATACCTCCCTCACCATTCCCTCCTAAAACTGGGCCTGTTGCCAGTGCTGTGGGCTCACAGTTTCATCATGTGAGGAGCGAGGAATTCCTTGCTTAGCTGGAACCAAAAAATGGATTCAAGATTTCCTGAAAGCAAGTAGATATGCCTTGAAAGCAGAACATGAGCAGATTGTCTGGGGGCTTGAGACATGAATCACCCTTCCCTCTGTCTCCTCCACTTCGAATCTGCCTGGTGTTTAGACGATCTGATGCTCAGTAAGCTAGACGATGACGCCCTGCTGGCTTGCACTAGACTGCCTTTTTACCTCCCAGCATCCACTGTAATTTGCAGGATGGAGGCTGAGGAGTGGAGGAGTGGAGGAAGGGCGTAGAGGGCTGTTGGACCAGGCATGAGGGTCGGTGAGTTCTCTAAATAGCTGCCAATGAATTGTCTGCTGACCGATGCATCAGGACACTTTGGGAGTGTTCCTTGGAGCTTTGATGGAATCCCTCAGCCAGAATCAGGGACCCTGGCAAGGCTCAGGAATCTGGAGGCAGAACCCCTTCTCTTCCTCTTTAGCTCTAGGTGGTAGAAATAAGTTTTCCAAAAGACACCCTCCCAGATCCCCAAAGCTAGGTTCTGCCGGTTTCCTCTTTGTAACACAGCATCATCCTCGTTTTACTGACAGATACTCAGAATGCTCAGTCTGCCCCAGAGTGAGTCAGAGTCAGCTGTGGAATTAGAACTCAAGTGTCCTTCCGCCAGTCAGGGATCTGCCTCGCCGCCAAAGGCACTGCTGATCTAGCTTGGTACAGCAGCCCTCTCTCCGCTGGAGGGCGCTGGGGAACGTGCAAACTCACCATGCCGAGTGTATTCTCTAGGGCATGATATCTGCTTTCCTTAGTGGAAGAGCTGTCTGTGCCTGGGTGGGTCACATACCTCGCAGGCAGGTCAAATGCCACGCGAGAGAATAGACAACTTAGGTGGACATTCAGGAAAGAGTAAGTCCATTCATCTAAATGGATGATCCTGGGCTCCCAGAATTGGACTGGGGAGACAGTGATGGAGAGAAGTGCATTCTGGTTTTAGGAACTCTAGCACCTTAAAATGTGGCTCGTAGAAAGGGCTTCCTCTGTATCTTAAGTCACGGCTCTTCTCCTGCCTCCGCAACATGCAGCTTTTCACTCTGCTCAGGTCATTTTTCTCCAATCATACCTCACAGACTGCATATTCAGGCACTCATCATCTCTTGCCTGGCCCATGGCTGTAGCCTCTCCCTTGTCCCTCCTTGGCCAGGTCTGCATGAAGCCAGTAAGTCACATTTTCTGAATGATCAAACACAGCACGTCCTTCCTCACCGGCCCAAACATTTCCAACATTTCCGTTTAACCTACGAAGCTGACTCACCACCTTGAGATTTAAAACCCTTTCCTCAGCCTTGCTTTCTGATCTTCCCATCACTTGACGTAGACATGGACCCCCATTCCCATCCGATTGGTTTTCTCAGAGTTCCCGTTGTGGCTCAGCTATAACAAACTAGGATCCATTAGGATGCGGGTTCGATCCCTGGCCTTGCTCAGTGGGTTCAGGATCCGGCGTTGCCATGAGCTCTGGTGTAGGTCGCAGATGCAGCTCCGATCCCGCGTTGCTGTGGCTGTGGTGTAGCCCAGCAGCTGCAGCTCCGACTTGACCCCCAGCCTGGGAACTTCCATATGGCACAGGTGTGGCCATAAAAAGACCACATTCTCCCTCTTTGGTGGACACATGATCATCATTTTTTTGGCTACACCTGTGGCATGCAAAAGTTCCCAGGCCAGGGATCAAGCCAGCACCATAGCAGTGACACATCTGGATCATTAACACACTGAGCCACCAGGGAACTCCATCACCATCATTTTTGCCTCTAAGTATTTGCTTCCAGTCTTTGCCTTTTCTTAATCATCCTATAATTTTTCTGGAAAAAAAAATCACATATATTCATCAACGATAAGTCTAAGTCTTATCTACTTTATGAATCTTATCCATGGTTATTAAGTTTTTCCCTGATTTTTCCATTGTCCACAGTGTCTTTAAGATTTTTATTATTTTTTATTATAGTTGATTTACAATGTTCTGTCAATTTCTGCTGTACAGCAAAGTGACCCAGTCACATATATATATAAATGTGTGTGTGTGTGTGTATATATATATATATATATATATATATATATATATACCTTCTTTTTCTCACATTATCTTCCATCATGTTCCACCCAAGTTAATAGAGTTCCCTGTGCTACACAGCAGGATCTCATCATTGTCTTTATTCCTCCAAGTTGGAGGATTAATTAGAGGGGGAGATATTGGGGGAAAGTAACCCAGTTTAGGGGGAAGCTGAAATAGATTATGGGAGAGATTAGGGCGAGAATCAAAGTTTGTGAGCCAAAGGATAGGGGAGGGTGGGCTGCTGCTAAACAGGTGACAAGTGTGGCTGGGATCCTGGCAGAGGGTGTCAAGGACTGGAGTGGTAGTGATGAAAGGCCCCACTGGGTCCTGCCTTAAAATTTTTTCTGCAGGTGCTTGGATGCTCTCACCCAGTGAAAAGACCACACCCGGTTCCCATTCTTATTCTTCCAAAAACCTGAGTCCCACCCTCTGAAATTGTGCTCCTCTCCCATCCCCAAGGTTATGCTCAGCTTTTTGATTTCCTTTAAGAAAACACCGAGTCAGGTTTTGTACAAAAATATATAATATATATTGTTCAATAGTTACATAATGTACATTTCTACAGTATCATTTTTAGCAATGGCTTAGAATTTAAAACAGAACGTTTTTAATCATCCTTGCAAGGACCCTTCCATCGTCCCGGGGGGGAGAATTGAGATTCACAGAGGAAAGCAAGTTGCCCAAGTCTCCGTTTAAAGATAAAACACCAGTAGTCATGGAAGATCCACTTAAAACATCAATAACTTAAATAAGATTAACGTTACTCAAGGCATCATGTTTCATAACAATAAGGTTCATACACTTTAAAATTATAAAAAAATAATATCAGAGGGCATTTAGGGAGAGTTAGAAGGAAGTGAATTGTCTTCAGATTATTGGGTGGTGGAGTCAGGGTTCAAGGCTTTGGAGTTTGGTTTTTCTTGTCCAGGTGGCGTATGGAGTCTTGTACCCACTTCTGCTTGGGTTCTGCACAGATCTCCTTGCCCAGGACGGTCTTGAAGCTGTGGAGGAGAGAGGGTGCAGTTAGATGGTGTTCCACTGCAATTTCAGCCTAGGAATACAGCCTATTTGCCCTGAAAATCTACCCAAGCACTTGAGGAGGAGGGCAGGTGGAACGGGGGCGGGGCGGGGAGGACAAGGCGATCCTAGAAGATATCCCAGTTGAAGCTATCTTGACTTCAGGCTAAAGAAACTGGGAGGCTCTGAATAAGCACCCGGAGGGAGAGTGATGTTGGGGGTGGCTTTTTCCCCTCGTGGCTGCAATTTTCCCATTGGACACCTTTGGATACTGGCTTAGATGGTGTAAGTCTCTGACTCTCCCTGTGGGAGGCTTGCCCCTGGCTCCCCAAGCAAGAACTGGACCATGGAGGGCTGGTATGTTCGACTCACATCACTGCTTCTTTAGGACACTTGCTGCTGGTGACTCTTCTGTAGCTCATCAGCCGCTGCATCGAGATCTTCTTACTGGTGAGTGTATAGCAGCAGGTGACTGGAGAATTAATTGCATCTGGAGATAGAACCACAAAGAAAAGGCATTTTAGGATGGACCATTTAGGATGGTCTGATCTCAATCAGAGCAGACAAGAGGAGGAAGAAGGCAAAAAAGGGTCGGGCGTGGAGGTAGGACCCATTAAATCCTAACACTTCTGCCTATGCCTCAGAGCTAGAATAACACACAGGCTCAGTTCTCTATGCTCTCAAGTGGGTATACAGCACTGATCCTGAACGGAGGGAAGGGAGCGCTGTTAAAACTAGATAACTTCTGGCAGTGCTGTTAGGAAGAGCTAATTATCTAAACTATCAGGATCAGGGAAGATCAGCTCAGGGACCCCAGTCATGGGTCCCTTTAGGCTCCAAGTAATCTCTGCTTGACTGTGAGTTTCACTGATACCCATTGCCGCTGCAAAACTGAGTCCCTGGAGTCCCGATTCCCGGTCTCCTCCCCCGCCCTTCACAGTGTCTGGAACTCCCTTGCACGCCCACCACCAGCGGTCCCTCTCTCGGATGCTCTGGTCCTCAGCAAACACTGCTCACAGGAGCTGGTGCAGTAACTGCACTGAGAGCATGATTTCAGAGCTGGGGTCCTGGAAGGCACTGGGTCTGGGATCCGCAGCTGGAGTTCTCATCCAGCCGCAGCTGTGTGATCAGGATCATTGCTGGTCCCTCTCTGGTTTTCCTGATCTCGCAGTTAAAAGGGAGAATGGGGGTACCCTGCTGCTCTGATGGTCCATCGTGACCCAGAGATGGGGTGACGTGGTTCAAAGGGAAGGCGAGGGGGTGCTTACCTGGCTGAGCAAGGACCTGGGTGCAGAAGGTGGCTGCGGCGAGCAGCAGACACAGGAGGGCTGCGGAGACCTTCATGTTGGAGGGTGAGGTTTCAGGTTTCAGAGTGGGAGCTGATGGTGGTTCCTGGATTGGTCTCTCAGCCTCTGCTGCTCCAGCGGCTCTGCCTGCCTTTTATTGAAAATCCAGAGCGTGGGGGCCAGAGAGAGAGGCTGGCCTGGGGCGGAGTCCTCCTCAATGAATGACGAAACGGAACCGTGAAAGTGCTGAGCAAGTGAGGCACCCGGGAGGTTTCCAGGAAGCAGCAGAGGGAAGCAGCGGGTCAGAATTGGGCATTTTTTTTCCGTTTGCTGTTGAGATGAAAAGAAATGGGGGGGGCCGGGTACAGTTAGACCCTGAGAGACGTAAACCAAATGGTTCATTCTTAAGGATTCTGCTTTCTCTGAAATGAAAACTGTGCAGAAAAGAAAGGAATCGGGAAACAGAGGTCCCAAGGGGAGCAGCGAATGCACCTCTGGCCCCACCCCGACCCACCTTCAGGCGACAGCACAGGGGGCTTTCAAGTCAAGAAGGGGCCCTGAAGTCTTGGCAGGCTCCCAGGCAACCTCCAAACAGTAGTAAATCCATGTGCTTTTTAACAAGCAGAATGGTGACACAACTGAGGCTTGGCAGGACGATGGGGGCTTTTAACCCTCAAACTGAATTCTGGAATCGTTGGATTTCAGACTCGGAAGAGGCCGTCTAGATGGGGCTGAGCTGCAAGAGAAATTTTCATGTACTTCTCGTGCAGTGCTTATGCTGGGCCAGGAAGATTCAAAACCCTTTGCAGACGTCAAGTCCTTTCAGTTCTCTGACCCCATCTAGCAGGTGTCATTCAATCCCGTTTTACAGATCAGACAACCAAGGCACAGAGGAGTTAAGTAACTTGTTCGAGTTTCCCCAACTGGAACCCAGTGTCGGCTGTCACATACTTTGGGACAAAATGTGCTCGCGTCCTCCAGCTGGCTGCCTGGTCATATACCTGCGTGCCCTCTGGCCTCAGCCTCTTCCAGCTAGCAGGAACCTAAAGGGGAGTCGAGAATGTTCCTTGTGGTTAAGCCCTTATGGGATCTGGAGCCGGTGGCTAGCATGGCAGGCAGGCAAGACAGCAAGACAGGACAAGAAGTTTATCTTCTCGGTTTTGGCCACTGTTATCCCAGCTTCTTTCTAGATTCCCAGGGAGCAGAGGAACAGTATTGTTGGAATTAAAATGTCTGCCTTCAGAGTTCCCGTTGTGGCTCAGTGGGTTAAGAACCAGACTAGTATCCATGAGGACTCGGGTTCGATCCCTGCCCTCGCTAAGTGGGTTAAAGGATATGGTGTTGCTGTGAGCTGTGATGCAGGTCGCAGACGCGGCTGGGATCTGGGGCTGGGGCTGTGAAGTTGGCCGGCAGCTGCAGCTCCGATTTGACCCCTAACCTGGGAACTTCCAAAAGCCGCAACTGCAGCCATAAAAAGCAAAAAGAAAACAAAAAGAATGACGGCCTTCGTGCTGCTGCTCTGCCTCAGATTTCCTCAGGAACCCCAGAAGCGTAATCAGCCACAGACACGAAGAGACCTTAGCCCTCCTCAGTGGACGCTTTTCTTTTACAAACACGATAGGGGTTTAGCTATGTTGGTAGCCAAGCCGAGCCTCAAATTCAGGTCTCGCCTCCCCTATTCCACTGCCTCATGCTTTTGAGCTCGCTTGGCCTTTGCCCAGGGGGCGTGGAAAGATCTAGCCCCTTCTTTCTTAGGGTCTTAGAGGCCAAGTCTGTAAAATACAAGGAGCTTTTTGGGAAGCTGGTTATCTGCCCGTCACTACATTTGTAATAAGAAGTGGGTTATATTGAACAAATTGGTCCGTAGAGAGTGGTCAGTTAGGGTGAAAAGACCGCTGGCTGAGGTTATCAAGTGCTTCGAGCGCCTCCCTGGATCCCGGCGCTGTTTCCAGCCCTGTCACATGGGTCCGCGAAGGAACCCAACGGGCCTTATGTTGAAACTGAAGTAATTGTCTAGGATCTCACAGGTAAGAGCTGGAGGAGCTGAGACCCCCACCAGGACACTCTGATTCACGAATCCCTCCTTCCAGGCACTGGGCTTAATCTCAGGGTGGATATTAGTTTCCTAGAGAATCGGAGAGGCCATGCCAGACTCTTGGCTGTCATTCCCAAAAGACAGAAGAGAACCAATTAACTTGTGCCCTGCTTTGCTGATACCTCTCTTGGCGCTTTAATTGCATTCTGCCTGAATCGGCCCACCCTGGGTTGAAACCTCTTTGTTTGACTCAGGGCTCTGCCAATGGCTCAGTCTGTTCTTATCGGATGAGTCAAATATTTTCAGAAATGGAGCCTGTGTCACTTCATGCATGTTTTCCAAGACCCTCTCCTTTTAACTTCCAAGTCATTTTTTTTTTTTTAGATTAGTGTATTTTACTGCAGGAGTGGTGGTTACAGTTATGGAATACCTTTTATTTTTTTTTTTAATTTGTTTTTTGGCTGCAGTGAGCAGCGGCTTTGATGTGGGATCTCAGTTCCCAGACCAGGGATTGCACCCCGGGCCGCAGACGTGAAAACACCAAGTTCTAACCACTAGGCGACGAGGGGACAACCTGTTTCCCTTCATATGAATGGAAACTCCCCTCTAATCTATGAGAGTGGCCTTTTCCGTGGACTCGGAGGATTGTCTCCCATTTCCTTCTGGAATCCAGTCATTCCCTGCCCTTTGTCTAGGCTGACAAGTATAAAGATGTCGTGATCTTGAACTTACTCTCCTGGGTCGGCCACACCCTTTTCCTTCCTGGTCTCCCAGAACCAAAACACCTATAGAAATCCTATAATGCAACCTCCTCTTTTTATGCAAGGAAACCATAGCCATCCTATGGGCAAGAGAAGGCAGCTGGAGAGAAGTTTTCTGGGTTTTTTTTCCTGAGTTTTTCCACAGACTCCTGAGCAATTGAAAGCTATGTCCCTGCTTCAGGAAAGGATCACCACGTTGGGGAAGTGACTCAGCTGCTGCAAGTGTCACACAGTAAGCGGATCAAAGGTGAAAGTATGAATCCCCTGTAGAGAAAGTCTCCTGGAAGCCGGCAGCCGCCTCCCTCTCGCTTCTTGCTGTCAAGATGGAATGCGCTCCCCAGCTTCAGGGTCAGTCGCAGAGTGGGAGGAACGAGTGGAAATTCCCACTCTGAGGCAGCTTTGGAAGTTCCCAGATTCCTCCGGGGGAAGAATACACTTGGCCGGGGCCCGCATTCCAGATGCTGGGCCTGCGGCCACGGACGGACAGCTCACGTGGGCCTGTGCTGGGAACATTCCAGCCAAGGTCTGCTCAGCCCCTGCTCAAAGGAGGGAAAGGCCCTGGGGCCGGGGGGTGGGGGGTGGGGGAGGCAGGGTCAAGGTTTTTGCTGTTGCCCAGAGTCCCCAGCCCCCCTGGAGCCCCCTCCTCATCAACACAGAGATGAAAAAATGGAAAAGTTCCTCTTGGTGAATAATCCTTCCTTCCTTTCTCCCCGGGGGTTGACCAACCCCCGACCCCCCGCCAGCATCCTCCGCATGACCTCAACCATCAGCCCAGACTCCCCTCAGTGTCAGGGTAGATGGAAAGAGGAACCAAGAGTGAGCTTTCTAGAAATATGAAGAGCCAGCCTCTAGTCGCTGCCTCGGTTCCTTCCGCAGTTGGTTGCGTCCCCCTCGGCAGCTGGCACGGGGCACCCCAGCCTTTGTGTGCCCACGCTCCCCCAGCTCTTTGAGTGAGACACACTGTAGGCTTTTCACCCATTAGGTCCTTTCTAGACACTTCCCCAGGCCTCTCTTCCAGCTGCTCTCTCCTATTCTCCTCCACATTTCCTCTGAGCCCCCCCGCCCCAGTAGGGGGGGGACCAGAGTCTCTCTTCCCGGGACCCCGACTCTGAGATCCCTTTCTCTCAAGGATCAGAACGCTATCCTTTATTCTTGCAGAGAATGTCAGATAAAAACAAGATAGCAGAGCTCATCTTCCTGTTTCTTGGATGGGGGAACCGAGGCCAAGAAAGAGGTTGTAATGAGCCTGAGGTGACCTAGTAGATGAAAGGCAGAGTTTGTGGGGGTTTGTCCTTCTCTGGGCTTTCTGGCCAGCGCCTTCCTCAGATACTGCGCAAGGTCCTTGTTTGAACATGCAGACAGTTGGCATCTATTCTGTGCAGAGCACCAGGTAGGGGACTGGAGGGGGCGGTGATGGAATAGTGAACCAGACAAGCAGCCTGCTTTCCAGAAGGGGTGATTAAGTATCCACGGGGAGCTGGCTGGGTTTATAAATAAACCTGAGCAGTGCTCACCCCAAGCATTCAGCATGTAGGCATTTCCTGTGTTCTGGGTATTCCGCCCCAGCTCTATATGCATGAAAGAGCCAAGGATGTTTTGGCTGAGGGTGGGGTAGGGGGCTGGGGATGGAGCTTACAGGAAAAAGAAAGGAAAACTCATCTGCAACAGCCCAGCCTGGGTACCTTCGGGGAAGGGAGGGGTGGCTCAGCCAAGCGAAGGGCTTGTCACTTAGATTTCCTTCTGGGCCGGCCCTTGGGGACCAACACCTGAGCCCTGCAGGGAGTGGGCTGCTGTGGGTAGGAGCAGGGGGCTCAAGTCTAAGAAAACTGTTAGGATAATAGCAGCGTAAGACTCACTACAGCCCCCTCGGTTACCAGGGTAACGCACCTGGGGTGAAGCCACTCTCCAGGCTTGGGATTGCACTGCCCAAGATGGCCTGGGCAGCATCAAGGGGACCGAGGAGTACATCTGAGGTGCCCCTGTGAGGGTGCTAAACTGGGGGGCATTGGAGGAAAACAGAGATCAGGAAAAGCAGATGAAGCGGAGACAGAGCAGCACCGCTTTGACTACCTTTTACGGAATCCTTCTTTTAGCACCGGTGCTGAGGTCACACGGAGGCAACCCATGTGACACACAGACAGAAATATTGCAGTAACCGGAGATGCAGCATTCCGAGAGCTCCAGCCAAGGGCTCAGAAAGGCTTCAGGGTGGGACTTTTAAGACGGACTCAAGGGACAGAAGGTTTTGAACTTTAGGGGATTCCTGGATGGAGGAAGGGGTGCATTTCGGAGCAAACTTATAATAGAGACCATAGATTTAAAGTGCTTATGTAAATATTTTCTCCCATTATGTGAGTTGTCTTTTTCGTTTAATCTCCAAAATTTACAAACAGCTCCTACAGCTCAACACCAAAGAAACAAACAACCCCATCCAAAAATGGGCAGAGGATCTAGGCAGACAGTTCTCCAGAGAAGACATGCAGATGGCAAATAAACACATGAAAAGATGTTCAACATCGCTCCTCATTAGAGAAATGCAAATCAAAACCACTATGAGGTACCACCTTA